>JAZGTH010000060.1:10167500-10212500 GCA_036877525.1 Chromobotia macracanthus
GAGTTTTACTCTGTGTGTGGTGAGTTTTACTCTGGGGGTGAGTTTTACTCTGTGTGTGTGAGCGGTGAGTTTTACTCTGTGTGTGAGCGGTGAGTTTTACTCTGTGTGTGTGAGCGGTGAGTTTTACTCTGTGTGTGTGACGGTGAGTTTTACTCTGTGTGTGAGCGGTGAGTTTTACTCTGTGTGTGTGGGCGGTGGGTTTTACTCTGTGTGTGTGCGGTGAGTTTTACTCTGTGTGTGTGAGCGGTGAGTTTTACTCTGTGTGTGAGCGGTGAGTTTTACTCTGTGTGTGTGAGCGGTGAGTTTTACTCTGTGTGTGTGAGCGTGAGTTTTACTCTGTGTGTGTGGGTGAGTTTTACTCTTGTGTGTGAGCGGTGAGTTTTACTCTGTGTGTGGGGGGGGTGAGTTTTACTCTGTGTGTGTGCGGTGAGTTTTACTCTGTGTGTGTGGTGAGCGGTGAGTCCTGTGTTTTACTCTGTGTGTGTGAGCGGTGAGTTTTACTCTGTGTGTGTGGGCGGTGAGTTTTTACTCTGTGTGTGTGAGCGGGGTTTTACTCTGTGTGTGTGACCGGTGAGTTTTACTCTGTGTGTGTGAGCGGTGAGTTTTACTCTGTGTGTGTGAGCGGTGAGTTTTACTCTGTGTGTGTGAGCGGTGAGTTTTACTCTGTGTGTGTGAGCGGTGAGTTTTACTCTGTGTGTGTGAGCGGTGAGTTTTACTCTGTGTGTGTGAGCGGTGAGTTTTACTCTGTGTGTGTGAGCGGTGAGTTTTACTCTGTGTGTGTGAGCGGTGAGTTTTACACTGTGTGTGTGAGCGGTGAGTTTTACTCTGTGTGTGTGAGCGGTGAGTTTTACTCTGTGTGTGTGAGCGGGGTGAGTTTTACTCTGTGTGTGTGAGCGGTGAGTTTTACTCTGTGTGTGTGAGCGGTGAGTTTTACTCTGTGTGTGTGAGCGGTGAGTTTTACTCTGTGTGTGTGAGCGGTGAGTTTTACTCTGTGTGTGAGCGGTGAGTTTTACTCTGTGTGTGTGAGCGGTGAGTTTTACTCTGTGTGTGAGCGGTGAGTTTTACTCTGTGTGTGTGAGCGGTGAGTTTTACTCTGTGTGTGTGAGCGGTGAGTTTTACTCTGTGTGTGAGCGGTGAGTTTTACTCTGTGTGTGTGAGCGGTGAGTTTTACTCTGTGTGTGTGAGCGGTGAGTTTTACTCTGTGTGTGAGCGGTGAGTTTAGCGGTGAGTTTTACTCTGTGTGTGTGAGCGGTGAGTTTTACTCTGTGTGTGTGAGCGGTGAGTTTTACTCTGTGTGTGTGAGCGGTGAGTTTTACTCTGTGTGTGTGAGCGGTGAGTTTTACTCTGTGTGTGTGAGCGGTGAGTTTTACTCTGTGTGTGTGCGGTGAGTGTTACTCTGTGTGTGTGAGCGGTGAGTTTTACTCTGTGTGTGTGAGCGGTGAGTTTTACTCTGTGTGTGTGAGCGGTGAGTTTTACTCTGTGTGTGTGAGCGGTGAGTTTTACTCTGTGTGTGTGAGCGGTGAGTTTTACTCTGTGTGTGTGAGTTTTACTCTGTGTGACCCGTGAGTTTTACTCTGTGTGTGTGAGCGGTGAGTTTTACTCTGTGTGTGTGAGCGGTGAGTTTTACTCTGTGTGTGTGAGCGGTGAGTTTTACTCTGTGTGTGTGAGCGGTGAGTTTTACTCTGTGTGTGTGAGCGGTGAGTTTTACTCTGTGTGTGAGCGGTGAGTTTTACTCTGTGTGTGTGAGCGGTGAGTTTTACTCTGTGTGTGTGAGCGGTGAGTTTTACTCTGTGTGTGTGAGCGGTGAGTTTTACTCTGTGTGTGTGAGCTTGTGTGAGTTTTACTCTGTGTGTGTGAGCGGTGAGTTTTACTCTGTGTGTGGTGAGCGTGAGTTTTACTCTGTGTGTGTGAGCGGTGAGTTTTACTCTGTGTGTGAGCGGTGAGTTTTACTCTGTGTGTGTGAGCGGTGAGTTTTACTCTGTGTGTGCGGTGAGTTTTACTCTGTGTGTGGCGGTGAGTTTTACTCTGTGTGTGTGAGCGGTGAGTTTTACTCTGTGTGTGAGCGGTGAGTTTTACTCTGTGTGTGAGCGGTGAGTTTTACTCTGTGTGTGTGAGCGGTGAGTTTTACTCTGTGTGTGTGAGCGGTGAGTTTTACTCTGTGTGTGTGAGCGGTGAGTTTTACTCTGTGTGTGTGAGCGGTGAGTTTTACTCTGTGTGTGTGAGCGGTGAGTTTTACTCTGTGTGTGTGAGCGGTGAGTTTTACTCTGTGTGTGTGAGCGGTGAGTTTTACTCTGTGTGTGAGCCGGTGAGTTTTACTCTGTGTGTGTGAGCGGTGAGTTTTACTCTGTGTGTGTGAGCGGTGAGTTTTACTCTGTGTGTGTGAGCGGTGAGTTTTACTCTGTGTGTGGGCGTGAGTTTTACTCTGTGTGTGTGACGGTGAGTTTTACTCTGTGTGTGTTGTGTGCGCGGTGAGTTTTACTCTGTGTGTGTGAGCGGTGAGTTTTACTCTGTGTGTGTGAGCGGTGAGTTTTACTCTGTGTGTGTGAGCGGTGAGTTTTACTCTGTGTGTGTGAGCGGTGAGTTTTACTCTGTGTGTGTGAGCGGTGAGTTTTACTCTGTGTGTGTGAGCGGTGAGTTTTACTCTGTGTGTGTGAGCGGTGAGTTTTACTCTGTGTGTGTGAGCGGTGAGTTTTACTCTGTGTGTGTGAGCGGTGAGTTTTACTCTGTGTGTGTGAGCGGTGAGTTTTACTCTGTGTGTGTGAGCGGTGAGTTTTACTCTGTGTGTGTGAGCGTGAGTTTTACTCTGTGTGTGTGAGCGGTGAGTTTTACTCTGTGTGTGTGAGCGGTGAGTTTTACTCTGTGTGTGTGAGCGGTGAGTTTTACTCTGTGTGTGTGAGCGGTGAGTTTTACTCTGTGTGTGTGAGCGGTGAGTTTTACTCTGTGTGTGTGAGCGGTGAGTTTTACTCTGTGTGTGTGAGCGGTGAGTTTTACTCTGTGTGTGTGAGCGGTGATTTTATCTGTGTGTGTGCGGTGAGTTTTACTCTGTGTGTGTGAGCGGTGAGTTTTACTCTGTGTGTGTGAGCGGTGAGTTTTACTCTGTGTGTGTGGCCGGTGAGTTTTACTCTGTGTGTGTGGCGGGTGAGTTTTACTCTGTGTGTGTGAGCGGTGAGTTTTACTCTGTGTGTGTGAGCGGTGAGTTTTACTCTGTGTGTGGTGAGTTTACTCTGTGTGGTGAGTTTTACTCTGTGTGTGTGAGCGGTGAGTTTTACTCTGTGTGTGTGACGTGGAGCGGTGAGTTTTACTCTGTGTGTGTGAGCGGTGAGTTTTACTCTGTGTGTGTGAGCGGTGAGTTTTACTCTGTGTGTGTGAGCGGTGAGTTTTACTCTGTGTGTGTGAGCGGTGAGTTTTACTCTGTGTGTGTGAGCGGTGAGTTTTACTCTGTGTGTGGTGAGCGGTGAGTTTTACTCTGTGTGTGTGAGCGGTGAGTTTTACTCTGTGTGTGTGAGCGGTGAGTTTTACTCTGTGTGTGGGGGCGGTGAGTTTTACTCTGTGTGTGTGAGCGGTGAGTTTTACTCTGTGTGTGTGAGCGGTGAGTTTTACTCTGTGTGTGTGAGCGGTGAGTTTTACTCTGTGTTGGGCGGTGAGTTTTACTCTGTGTGTGTGAGCGGTGAGTTTTACTCTGTGTGTGTGCGGGTGAGTTTTACTCTGTGTGTGTGAGCGGTGAGTTTTACTCTGTGTGTGTGAGCGGTGAGTTTTACTCTGTGTGTGTGAGCGGTGAGTTTTACTCTGTGTGTGTGAGCGGTGAGTTTTACCCTGTGTGTGTGAGCGGTGAGTTTTACCCTGTGTGTGTGAGCGGTGAGTTTTACCCTTTTTTTTTCGGTGAGTTTTACCCTGTGTGTGTGAGCGGTGAGTTTTACTCTGTGTGTGAGCGGTGAGTTTTACCCTGTGTGTGTGAGCGGTGAGTTTTACAGTATGTGTAAAACATTTTGACACTACAGTTGTTTGACTGTTATTCTAAATGAACACTGTTCATATTGTAAATTTAAGTATCTCTGTGGTGATCATGCAGCTCTGTTTTCTCTGTCTCCTGTAAAAGCATCATCTTTGTATAATTGCAGAATCTGATGTGTTTGTGAATCGTGCAGAGTTTGAGAGACTGGAGAGCAAAAGTGATACAGGTAACAACTTCTTCACCTGCACTAAACATCAGCATCAGATTCCTCTGACAGACTTAAACTGCACATTTACTATAAAGAATAGATCATGGATGGAATTACAAAACTATGGCATGTTGCTCATGATGCGCATGTTGTTTCTGTTTTAAATGTAAATCTTATTAGGACAGCTAAGATTAAGAGTCAAAGTAGTCAAAAATAAGATAATATAAAAATGTACGAAAACTGTACTGTAAGATGTACTGTTTATACCCTGACCACCAAAAAACCAAATGACTTTACAAAAATAATGACTGTTTCCAAACATTACAAACCCACGGCATGGCCAGACCTTATCATTATTCTTCTGGTGTGTTTTTTACGAATGATCATTATTTTTCATTTGGTGATGCGAAAACTACACATTTCACCTTCAAAGTCAAAATGAAATCAAATTTCAACATATTCCTGGTCTTATTGTGAGCAGTACATTAATGCATGTTATTCTTTGTGAGACATCTGTGTGCTGATAATCTGTAATCAATATGTTATAACTCGATGCAGTCTAGAAGGGAAAGATTTTAAATGCTGTTTCATGTTGACTACATGAGCTGCATAGTTGTACTGCCCCAAATCTGTAACACACATGTCTTCCTGTAACCAGCTACTATTGCCATTGCGGTCTTACTGGGCATTGCCATAGTGATCCTGCTGGTTATTATTGGATGTTGCCTTCTGAAGGGCAGAAAGAAGCGGAACAAACTTCAGCATGTATCCAGCCATGTTCCCACCTATGAGGATTCAGAGAAACTGGTTTACAACGGCACCATTAAACCAATCTAAATTTAGCCCAGCGCTTCTCCATGACACTGCTGGTATTTGATTTGAAAATCAATCTGTATATGCTATAATCTAATTTCTTCACTTGGTTGGTGAAGACACAACTTAAGTTGGTTTGTTTTAAGTACACAGCCTGGTAACTGTCCAGCAAGCAGTTTGACTTGTTTCTTCAGTTTAAAACAACTTAAATAATCATCTTTTCAATGTACTATGAAATGTGTACAACCGGTCTTTAGTTTATATATTAGCTAGTTGTATTGTGCTCAGGGGTAGACGTGTTGCAACAGGAAAGAAGTTTTGATCCAATTTTAAAATCAAAACCATGACCTTAAAAATAAGTAAGTCATTTACTTTTGGAAACACACTTTTGAAGAATGGATTATATAACCTTTTAACAGTTTTATTTTCGATTGTGTTTTAGTTTTGTTTAGTAAGTTGTTTTTAGTTTATAGATGCATCAGTTGTGCTCATGGGACATAACATTGCCCCACAATGCAATTATCGTTGTACATAGTTTTTATTTTATGTTTCTAAACTTGCCTGAATGTTTGAAAATCTAATAAAACTATATGTGGATGTTTTAATTACGTGTTTTAAGAAGTCGTACTGCTGCATAACCCACAGAGGGCGCAAGTGACTCAAAATCAGAGCCACAGGATCATATAGTGTAGCCTGAGCCTCGGATAAAGTGAAGTGTTGCTGATGTAAAGTCTGAATAAGTCAGTGTCTTAAAAACATAAACATTAATGTTTAGAGCAGAATGTAGAGACAGGGAAAATAAATGAGGAGTAGGAGATCATGCATACATAGAGATTTTAAATGAAAGCAGTCATGTACAAAGGCTGCTTGATCCATCCAAACAAGCTGAGAAAAGAAACATTATCAGCGGCCTGAGACTGATGAACCAGCCAATTAGCGCCCACTGGAGAGTGACGTCAGAAGTGACGTCACTGTGAAGACCGCGGAAACGTCTCCAGTCAGTGTTGTGTTTCTGTGGGAGAAGGTGGGATGTTTCATTGAATAAATTCTTCATGTATGTAGGTCTGTGGTCCATGTTTTAGTGACATTTGTGGATGTCAAAAGCAGATACATGTTATAAAGACACAGACTCGATGACGATATAAATAAATCGATATAAAAGCATTAGATAAAGTGATATTTTATATCCCATGGGTTCAGAGTCTTAATGAGGGAAGACTCAGTTTATCAGGCTCTTCAGATGGTTTTTCATTTTGTGCATAGTTTTGTACAGAAATGGAGAAGAAAAATGATCTTCCATGACACCAGGTTGTAAAACTTTACTCCAAACCCTTATTTTATATTAAACCTACATAGAAATACTAAAATATGTTCACTGTCTTCCATCTCTACTCTGTAGATGTTCTGCATTCATATGTTCAGTCTAATATACCAACACATACTGTATAATTGTATTTAAGACATACAGTATTTAAACAACATTGCTTGCTCATTTGTGGTTATGGATACTTTTTGCAGGGTTCTCACGTTTATGGAAAACCTGGAAATATCAAGGAATGTTAAACTGGTGATTGCCAGGCCTGCAGAAGTCTTTCCATATATTTGCTATTGTAAGTGTTGTATTTGCGCTGTATTGTCTGTCTGGGTTATAATCCCACAAGAAACCTAAAAAAACCTAGTACATTTTAAAAATGGTGAACAATGGTGTCAATTGGTACTTTCTCTATTACTGCTGGGAATTGTCAGTTGTTTTTTACATGTTATAGACAAGCTAATAAAGACTGTATTGTTTTTAAACTTTAAATTCTGAGGTTTCCTTACAACCTACAGAGCTGAAGATTGAGTTGAGGATATTCTTAGTGTAATTTTCAATTCTCAGTTTTCAGTGTATAAATCTCTCTGTGAGTGAGCTGCTGCTGTGAATCAAGGGTTTGGCTGTGGCGGATCTCTCACTACTGTGCGCTGGTGAAGGGTTTGGCTGTGGTGGATCTCTCACTACTGTGCACTGGTGAAGGGTTTGGCTGTGGTGGATCTCTCACTACTGTGCACTGGTGAAGGGTTTGGCTGTGGCGGATCTCTCACTACTGTGCGCTGGTGAAGGGTTTGGCTGTGGTGGATCTCTCACTGCTGTGCGCTGGTGAAGGGTTTGGCTGTGGTGGATCTCTCACTGCTGTGCGCTGGTGAAGGGTTTGGCTGTGGTGGATCTCTCACTGCTGTGCGCTGGTGAAGGGTTTGGCTGTGGCGGATCTCTCACTGCTGTGCACTGGTGAAGGGTTTGGCTGTGGTGGATCTCTCACTGCTGTGCGCTGGTGAAGGGTTTGGCTGTGGTGGATCTCTCACTACTGTGCGCTGGTGAAGGGTTTGGCTGTGGTGGATCTCTCACTGCTGTGCGCTGGTGAAGGGTTTGGCTGTGGTGGATCTCTCACTGCTGTGCGCTGGTGAAGGGTTTGGCTGTGGTGGATCTCTCACTGCTGTGCGCTGGTGAAGGGTTTGGCTGTGGTGGCTCTCTCACTTGGGTTTTTTCACTGTGCGCTGGTGAAGGGTTTGGCTGTGGTGGATCTCTCACTGCTGTGCGCTGGTGAAGGGTTTGGCTGTGGTGGATCTCTCACTGCTGTGCGCTGGTGAAGGGTTTGGCTGTGGTGGATCTCTCACTGCTGTGCGCTGGTGAAGGGTTTGGCTGTGGTGGATCTCTCACTGCTGTGCGCTGGTGAAGGGTTTGGCTGTGGTGGATCTCTCACTGCTGTGCGCTGGTGAAGGGTTTGGCTGTGGTGGATCTCTCACTACTGTGCACTGGTGAAGGGTTTGGCTGTGGTGGATCTCTCACTACTGTGCGCTGGTGAAGGGTTTGGCTGTGGCGGATCTCTCACTGCTATGCGCTGGTGAAGGGTTTGGCTGTGGTGGATCTCTCACTGCTGTGCGCTGGTGAAGGGTTTGGCTGTGGCGGATCTCTCACTGCTGTGCGCTGGTGAAGGGTTTGGCTGTGGTGGCTCTCTCACTGCTGTGCGCTGGTGAAGGGTTTGGCTGTGGTGGATCTCTCACTGCTGTGCACTGGTGAAGGGTTTGGCTGTGGCGGATCTCTCACTACTGTGCGCTGGTGAAGGGTTTGGCTGTGGCGGATCTCTCACTGCTGTGCGCTGGTGAAGGGTTTGGCTGTGGTGGATCTCTCACTGCTGTGCGCTGGTGAAGGGTTTGGCTGTGGCGGATCTCTCACTGCTGTGCGCTGGTGAAGGGTTTGGCTGTGGTGGATCTCTCACTGCTGTGCGCTGGTGAAGGGTTTGGCTGTGGTGGATCTCTCACTGCTGTGCGCTGGTGAAGGGTTTGGCTGTGGCGGATCTCTCACTGCTGTGCACTGGTGAAGGGTTTGGCTGTGGTGGATCTCTCACTGCTGTGCACTGGTGAAGGGTTTGGCTGTGGTGGATCTCTCACTGCTGTGCGCTGGTGAAGGGTTTGGCTGTGGTGGATCTCTCACTGCTGTGCGCTGGTGAAGGGTTTGGCTGTGGTGGATCTCTCACTGCTATGCGCTGGTGAAGGGTTTGGCTGTGGTGGATCTCTCACTGCTGTGCGCTGGTGAAGGGTTTGGCTGTGGTGGATCTCTCACTGCTGTGCACTGGTGAAGGGTTTGGCTGTGGTGGATCTCTCACTGCTGTGCGCTGGTGAAGGGTTTGGCTGTGGTGGATCTCTCACTGCTGTGCACTGGTGAAGGGTTTGGCTGTGGTGGATCTCTCACTGCTGTGCGCTGGTGAAGGGTTTGGCTGTGGTGGATCTCTCACTGCTGTGCGCTGGTGAAGGGTTTGGCTGTGGCGGATCTCTCACTGCTGTGCGCTGGTGAAGGTTTGGCTGTGGTGGCTCTCTCACTACTGTGCACTGGTGAAGGGTTTGGCTGTGGTGGATCTCTCACTGCTGTGCGCTGGTGAAGGGTTTGGCTGTGGCGGATCTCTCACTGCTGTGCGCTGGTGAAGGTTTGGCTGTGGTGGATCTCTCACTACTGTGCACTGGTGAAGGGTTTGGCTGTGGTGGATCTCTCACTGCTGTGCGCTGGTGAAGGGTTTGGCTGTGGTGGTCTCTCACTACTGTGCACTGGTGAAGGGTTTGGCTGTGGTGGCTCTCTCACTACTGTGCACTGGTGAAGGGTTTGGCTGTGGTGGATCTCTCACTGCTGTGCGCTGGTGAAGGGTTTGGCTGTGGCGGATCTCTCACTGCTGTGCGCTGGTGAAGGTTTGGCTGTGGCGGCTCTCTCACTACTGTGCGCTGGTGAAGGGTTTGGCTGTGGCGGATCTCTCACTGCTGTGCGCTGGTGAAGGGTTTGGCTGTGTGGATCCTCACTGCTGTGCGCTGGTGAAGGGTTTGGCTGTGGTGGACTCTCACTGCTGTGCGCTGGTGAAGGGTTTGGCTTGTGGATCTCTCACTGCTGTGCGCTGGTGAAGGGTTTGGCTGTGGTGGATCTCTCACTGCTGTGCGCTGGTGAAGGGTTTGGCTGTGGCGGATCTCTCACTGATGTGCGCTGGTGAAGGGTTTGGCTGTGGCGGATCTCTCACTGCTGTGCGCTGGTGAAGGGTTTGGCTGTGGCAGACGCTGTCCTGTCTCTCTGTTTATACATATTGTTTTTAACTGAAGTGCACTGATGTCAGATTATTGTTTATTGAATGTAATAATGTAATCTTTTGTTTTTTTAGCTTGATTATGCATATATTAAAATATAACGCATTCCATTTGATTTTCAAGGAAAGTATGTATGTGGTGTAAAATTATATGTGATGTTGTATGGTGGCTTTGTGTGTTCCCGGTCATGATAAAGGTTTTTATTCCCCTCTCCTCAACCTGCAGGACTTGCTTTGAACATGTCTCTGTTCTTACTCTGTTCATAATGTGACCTCACACCTTCATCATATATCTACAATAAAAGTCTTAGAGGCTCAAGAGATGATGACAGAATCTGGCTTGGCAATAAATGTTTGTTGCTCACAGCATTTCTCAGTCCAATATGTTTAATAGCCGCATTATTTCTGTCACTTGAACAATTTGATGATCTTGTTGATGTTTTAAGCTTTTCAGCTCTTTTCAAATTAATTAATTAAAAAAAACCCGCTGGGATGTGTTTTTTTTTTTAAAAAGCGGGGTTGTTTTTTTTTTTTTTTTTTTTTTTTAAAAAAACAACAAAAAAAAAAAAAATTTTTTTTTTTTTTTTTTTTTTAAATTTTTTTTTTCTTAAAAATAAAAAAAAAAAAAAAAAAAAAAAAATTTTTTTTTTTTAAAAAAAAAAAAAAAAAAAAAAAAAAAAAATTATAATTTTTTTTTTTTTTTTTTTTTTTTTAATTTTTTTTTTTTATTTATTTTTTATTTAAAAATTTTTTTTTTTTTTTTTTTTTTTTTTTTTTTTTTTTTTTTTTATTTTTTAAAAAAAAAATTTCCAACAAATTGTTTTCTTGGCATTTTATCATCCCGTTTTTTTTATAACCATTTATGATGGTTTGTTGGAACAATCAGCCTGTAGCACTTCTCAACTCATGATCTGTTTGTCTTTAGCAGGCGGGCTGCTCCCTCTCCAGCACTGTGAGGCTACCGTTCGGTCAGCCTGGCGTCTCTTCCTGCATCTCTATGGAGGGGAACAGCAGCTCCCTGATGGCAACATCATCCACAGGTGATGCTTACCTGGATCTCAGCCCTCAGAAGGTCCCTTAGATCCTCCAGGACTGCTCAGGCTGGACTGGCAAACATCAGGGATCTACATGACATTGTGAAGGTGAGCGTTGCCTAAGGGTTGCCCAAAAATGCTGTCTTACACTCTTAGAGATTCTTAAAAGGTTCTTCACAGTGATGCCACAGAAGAATCTTCTCTAAAGAACCATTCAGTCAAAGACCTTTAAAAGAACCATTCCTTTCTTACCTTTTCATAATCTAAAGAACCTTTTTCCACCACAAAGAACATTGAAACAGAAACAGAAAGGTTCTGTGGATGTTAAAGGTTCTTACATACAGCCATACAGAACCATTGTTTTTTCTACATAGTTCCTGTTTGTGGCTGTTTGTGATTATTATTATATAAGTTTATTTCTTGTATTGAACCATTGTTTTTTCTTGTAATCTTATAGACTTTTTTTTCCCCCCCTTTAAAAACCTTTTTTTTTCCCCCCCAAAAACCCCCCACCATCTCCCTCCACAGCCTGCAGAAACACTTTCTGTCATTTCAGCAGTCAATGGTGCTTGTAACACTTCAGCAGAACACACAGATTTAAAGGACAAACAAGAGAAAATGGTGTTTGTGGTTTCAAGTCTTTGTGACTATCATGTCAGAGGAAGTGTATAAGTTTATGTTTCTCTTGTACTTAAACATTGTTTGCCTATGTCTCAGTTGTAATCATATGGACTTCGTTCGAACTACCTAATAATCCAAGCACTGGTGTTCTCAACATGTGTGCCCTTGTAGCTTAGTTTGAAATATGGAAAGATATGTAAGTATAAGTGTTTCTTTTAAAGACAAGTACAGTATAAATAATTCTGTAAAGTATCGAGTTCTGGTCAGACAACAGGTGGCTTTACAGATCATGGGCTATAATGCCAATTTTTAGAAAATAAAATTGAAATTGTTCTGGTGATTACCTCCATAATTTCAGAATGAAAATGTTTTTATAGTCAAAACTAATGGCAGGAATAAAAGAAGGGCTTTATTATTTACCTGTGTCAGATCCTTCCCTGTGTACGAATGGGATTCAGTATTTGCTGCTGTTGGATAATGTGATTTGTTGTTATGAATTGCTGAGAGATAAAGGGAAAGTTACCGTATCCTGACTAAGATCACAAGCATGATAAAACAGGACGCCAGGTGTCTCAAGTCTTTCTGCTGTATGAACCACAATGGGATTTTTTGAATGAAGTTGAATTGAAGGAAATTTAACTGTCAAATCACAGGGGCCGTGGTCAGATGGTTTACCATCCATAATCAAATAGAGCAAAGGTTGTCATTTTATTGTAATCTTCATTATTTATTGTTCTTCACAATATGAATTGGGAATTTCTGAAGGTCAGAGGAGCAGGACAGACACTGTTAATTCAGAAGGTGACTGATGTGACTGATCACCACATTTGCCCTTTCAAGACCTTCTACAAGGTCCAGACCAATCAGAATCACCTCACTTGAAAATTTCCAGGAATTAAACTAGTCTAAACCAGCTTATGTTTTAAGATGGTTTTAGATGAGCAGTACTGGTTATTTAATTCTTGTAGAAGAACACTTTACTGGTAACCAGCAGTAAGAAGTTTGAACTGGTCAGTTTAACTGGTTAAGTTGTTCATTAGTTTTTATTTTGATTAGCAGGCTAATAATGTACTGTTATATGAATTCCCCAAGAATTTCCACTGGAAAAATGTAGGTTAAATGCTGACTGTCTTTTGCCATGGTAACAGATTATTTGAGACTCATCCAGAGTGTAAGGATGTCTTTTTCCTCTTTCGGGATGTGGATGATCTGGAGAGGTTATGGACAAGCAGGGAACTCTGTGCCCACGGTCTTAGGTCAGGATTCAGCAGAATGACCCGTGCACACTTTTCAGTGGACTAGAATTCATTCAACAAACCACAGAACACCCCCACACACTCTCTTTACTGATTTTTATACTGAGCTAATTAATTATAAGTTTTCTTCCCCAAACCCCACAATCACACAAAACTTATGGTATTGATACATTTACATTTACACATTCACATTTATGCATTTGGCAGACGCTTTTATCCAAAGCAACTTACAGTGCATTCAAGTTATACATTTTCTTAGTATAATGTGCTCCCTGGGAAACCCACAACCTCTTGTGCTGCTAACGCAATGCTCTACCACTAAGCTATAGGAGAACCAGTATTTGTTATAGTATTACTCTAACACTGATTTGGTTTTGACTACATGCTGTTTCTGTACATTACTCAGATTAATTTACAGTTATCTGAAGGAAAAGCGCAAACGCAACCTCATAGTAACGTCCACCAAAGACAGACCAGAAAAGAGAAACAGCCTTCACTCGCTCCATCTTATGGCATAGCTGTGTACATAATGCCTTGTGTACTGTAAAAACATTGCGTTTAAACATTTTCAGTGTATTTTTGTCTGATTTGCTAAAGAAATTGGAATATTTCTGTTATTTGTGTTCAAGATGATGCTGAGGGGTTTTATTAAGACCAGCAAAATCAAACCTGATTGAAAAAACAGCAATCCGTCATCTTGACCAGACTGATTTTAATTCTGGGGTCCAAACATCGTAATCTTTAACATTTGGGGTTCTCATTTTGAAACCAGTGTTTAGTGACATGAAACAAATGTAAAATTATAAAATTAACAGTATACACAGGTGGTTTTTATTCCAGTCAGAAAGTAAATGCCTGGCCTCAGAGGCACAATCACCATTATGAAAAACAAATGATCTTTAATTTTCACTGTAACCCTCAAAACCAGCAGTCTGATGCTGAGATTCAGGTACTACAAGCAGCGACTTTCTATAAAGGGACATTTTAAACAAAATACACAATCAACATGAACAAACTCAAGACACTGAAGTGAGGTGACACTTCACAGAGAGGGAGGATCTGTAATGTCCACATAAAACACGTCTTGAATGTAAAATGATGATTTCCAACAAAACCTTCCTTCCCTAAATCTTATATTTTATAGTAAACAAAAACTTTTCATAAGTCCAGTTAAAGACAAACCAAATGTGCTTTGGAACACAGACGACAGGCATTGGCAGGTTTGGGGTTCTTCCTGATCATTCCTCTGCAGAGCACCACCACACACAATGAAGATCAGCTTTCCCATAAGAAACGGAGCAGATGTTTCATGCTGCACTGGCACTGGTGAGCATTTGATGTCTGGGAGAGGTAGAATTAACAGGGCACCCCTCCCTCTCTCCTCTCTCTCTCTCTCGGTCATTTGACTGTCCGTCACTGTGTCGCTTTAGTCTTCTTGTTTTTACTCTTTTTGTCTTTCTTCTTCAGTCCATCCATGTGTGCTCTCAACAAGTTAGAGTATGCCTGGAATCATAAAAGTCAGTTTAATTGTCTATTTGTTCTATGCAGGGCAGAGAGAGAAACTGTAGATCTGAGTAGAACTTTATGTTTATATATCCAAATAAAACTTTTAATTATAAGTAATGAGCGATTGGGTCATATGGCTATTTCTAATTAAAAAATTCACCGGCTGAAAAAAACACGACAGCATATTAAATAAGTGACATACCATTTGAAATTTTATTACTTCTTTGGTGCTGACCTGAAAGAAACACAGTAAGTTGAATTTACACAACCCCTTTATAAACCCAAGATCTCTGTATAATGAAGGACAACAGTGACCAACTTAAAACAATAACCAACAGATCAAACAGAACGTTTTTAGATTGATTCATATACCAGGTTGTCTGGTGAACTAGCAACTGCTCAGGCAGAGAGACATAAAACAACTAACAGTAGACTGATCTGAAGAAGAAACCTCTACTCAGAACCACTGTGGAGTTCATGAGAGCAACAGCAAATACTTGAAGATGCGTCACTTTATTATTATTTACCTGAATGAAGCACATGAATGACACTCAAACATTCTCACCACTGTGCTGATCTTTTTCTTGCCATCTGAAGCTCTGAGCAGACATTTGTTGTCCGCTGGTTCAAAGGTCTCTGGATGTCCTTTTCTGGGAACCGGTTTGGTTCTGCCATCATCTGCAGAAAAACAGTAGCAAGTAGAAGATCCCATTCTCATTAAAAGTGATATTCAAAGAACTGGAGGGTGTTTATACATTTGAGTTTAGCCTGGTAAGACTGACTCTGCGGGTTCTAATAACGCAGAACTGAACATACATTTTTTTAAAGTGATGACAACACTTCCACTGGTCCTGCATTTCTGAAACAGACGAGTGACTTCAGTAAGAAACTGCAGAGAGAGTTAGAACAGTACAATATTACTGACAGTGATATCACTGAAATCACTTCTGCATGTCAGCATACTAATACTAACAAACGTTTGATTTGATGGTTTAACTATTACAGTCTATTATGAACAACAGCACTGTTGATTAGTCATATTCGCTACACTATAATACGGGGAATATGAATGTAATGTTATACAGCCTCCTACAGTCGAACTGTATTTAAATGCAGAACAGCATTCATGCATGCATTCATTCATTCATTCATTCATTCGTTCATAACATGATCCCGCACTAAAAACAGCAGAAGCAGCTGCGGGTTTAACAGGTCTACAAATCCTGAACTGGTTAAAACCATCCCTGTCAGAGATGCAGCGCATCATTAACGCGATGTTGAATGAATGAAACGATTCGGGTTGTTCATGTAAACACGCAGAAGTGAGTCTGAAGAGCTCGTAATCTTTATCGCGCTTCTAACCGTGACCAGCGAGTTCCTCAACAGCTACACAGCGTGACGGCGACACCGCGTCGTTCTCCATGACCGCCATGTTTAAACAAATGACGCGCCACCCCAGCCCCTGACGTCATGAATGACGTCATGAACGTTACAGAGAGACAGACTAATATTTATATGACAAACAGCATTTCAGGATCAATAAATCAGACAGCAAACACAAGATGAAATGTCGTTCGAGGTCAATAAATAAAAAACATCATGTGAGCATTAAAACAAATAAATAAACAACAGAGAAATAAAATGCCCAGAAACCACTTGATTAATAATACAAAAGTACAAAATATAGCTTACAATTTCATAGAAAAACTGTAAAAAAATAATTCGTTTTATTATCAATCAAAACAATTATTTGTGATTCTAACCTACATGAGACGATTGTTTAATAATTACATTTGATCAATAACAGAACAACTTCCAAAACTTATTTTATTGTACATGATAATTTCTTCAATAAAATGTAAAATAAAAGTAAAAAGTATTTTCACTTATTTTAGCATTTCAAACCATTCAAATGGCACACAAGTGTTTAATAAACATGTAAAATAAACTTGGCATGTTTGTGATGAACTCAATTCACATTTATTTTCAAAATAGCTTTCAATTTGATTTAAATCTGATTTAAAAGGTTCTGTCATGTAGATTTGAAGACACAGTCATGGTTCTGCTTCAGTTCAGCAAATGCAAAAGTCACAATCCACAGGTACAGATTATACACGATGCACATGATTATAGTAATATACAGTTGCATGTGTACATTGGATTGACGTGGGTGATGGCAGAATAAATACTGTGCATCCCACAGTACAGTCCCCTTATTAAAGTAAAATTACCACCTAAATGCTAAGACAGTCTGATGGGGAGAGAAGAACATCTGATGACTCTGATGATGGAGATCGGCTTAGTTGTGGGCTAAAATGGGAATACTGGTCATCACATGCACCAAAATATTTCTGTACAGTATCGCCTTAAATTCTAATGTTTTGACCCTGTGACAGGAAAACAACAGAAATGACCTTGTAATTCCAAAAGTAATGTGAAATTGACATAAATGGATTTGGTGTGTGGAAGTGTTAAACAGAAGTGTTAATTCAGAGATGTTTGTGGAGGAGTTGATGTCTTCACACCGTGAGAGACAAGAAGAACGATACCACATCAATGTGCTCTGTGGCCTCATACAGGTTTCTCCCAAAGGTAGCATTGATCCCATAATCCAGAAAGAGGAAGACTCCCCACCAGAACAATCCTGTCAGGAACAGAACCAGTCATGCCCCTAACAGACAGATCTGAGTTCAAGAGGCGATCTGAAAAATATTCAGCATTGAAAATATTCATCCTGAAATCAAGTGACTTGCCAACATTAGGAAACTGCAAAGACACGAGTAATTTTAAACTAAGAGAATTTGAATTAAATTAATACACAGAAAAATTACACAAGCTATAATACATTCGTTTACTAACATTAATCATTTTCAATTGAAAATGTTTGCTTTTGACACTGAGAAGTTCCAAAATATACTGCTCCAGGCTCATAAACTGCACGTTTAAATGTTCTTATGTGTATCAACGAGCCATTAATTCCTATAGAAGTTCTTACATGAGAAATCTGCGTAAAATCTGTTTGGTCACGTCTATTTGGTAAAGTTACTTAAGCATGAATAAATTGGTTTTTTTTGCCTGAAAATGAACACACACACTCACTGTACAAACACACTTAGAGGACATTACAAACATCTCATTTAAATGTCATTTCTCTCCAAAGTAACCAGTTTTTGAGTTAAGAGATTTTACATTCAAAAAACATGAATCTGTTTAGATCACAAACTAGACAAAAAAGACAAACTAAATAGAGGCAGAGATTCTATATTTCAGATCGAATATATACTAGACTTGTGGTCTAATCATAACTATAAACAAAAAATACAAAAATAAGCATCCAAAAATACCATGAAAAATTTCTTCACAGCATTGTTTATAATAAAAACAATAATACAGTTAGTTTTATTAATTCTTTAATGATTTCTAAATGTAATTCATATACGTAATACCCTGTCCTTCACAAGACATAAACTTATTTAAATAATCATGTGAATGATTTATGTATCTATAGTCCGGAAATTAAAGTAAATCAAGGTATTTACAGTTGTTTACAGAGCAAAGCTCAGCTGCATTCTGTACATGTTTCATTCGAACTAAGTGTCAATATAGATTTACATGTATGTGCCAAAAGCTGGAAATCAATAAAGTGAGTAGTGATGATCTCCAGGAGTCATAGCACAGACCCGTCTCTGAGCTTCTAAACCCACATCAGCTGCTCGGTGTGGGTCCACCTCCACGCTGAGAAGATCTTAAATCCCTCAATGAAGATCTGGAAGTCTGAACTCCAGCTCCTGTAGGGAAGGTCTTACTGAGATCTGGGTTTCCTTGTGGATCTATGATTGTGTTGATGACTGAAGCAAAGAGGAGAGAGTTAATGCGGTTTACTATAACTGTAGTTTGTCACAGAATATGGAAATGTTTATGGAGAAAATCAGATAAAGGACAAATAAAAAACTGAAAATCATTAGTCTGTTTATCAGTGAAGTTTCAGTGCGTTTCAGACTACAGTGTGTGTGAAGTGAAACAGAATATGTATCTGCTTCCAATTGGTCAAACAGAAGGAAACGTGGTATATCTTGACCTCCTAAGTGTAACACTTTCTTCTTTAAATCTCTTCATTTACAGAAGAGACAATCATTTCCATCATTCCACTGACCTTCTAACTGTCCCTGAACTCGTCTGAGTTCTCGGAGAATTGATGCAATTTCCTGAAAGAAAAAATAATTTACTTCAAAACAAAAGAACAATTGTTGAAAACAATCGTTTGTTCTCATTACACTCCTCTGGAGTGTAAACTGATATTTGATATGATTATCTCACAGAAATCTGTTCAACAACTCACCTATGAATACTCATCACAGTCTAATACAGACACAGTCAAATGAAGATACTTTAACTCTTATTATGTAATAGCTCTTAAGTCTTTTTTTTTTTTTACAATTTTAAAAATTTTCATGAAAAAGAAGTCTTAGTGGGATTATAGTAACAAACCTTGTTTGAGGTTTTTAATGGCAGTGACTCATCAGTCGCACTGATTCTCGCCTTAATCTCCCCCGGAATATCTGTTTGATTCTGGAATAAAACCCTGCAGGAAAGACGCGAGAGTAAAACACCTGAACCGTCAGTGAAGTGTAGATGCTGTCCACTGGAAACTAAAGCTGGAGGTAACTGGACATTAGGGCTGAACAATACTGGAAAAAAATGCAATAGGTCATAACTTGCTAAATAATGCATTATTCGATACAACGTCAATTTAAATTATATTAAAATGTTTAAAAACTGTTATATGTTATATTATATAACCACATTCCACACGTTTCACATTTGTTCAGGGAAAGAAACACATATTTCAACTAACATTTGTATGCCAGTCTCTGCGCACTAAGCTAAAACTATCTGTGCACTGAGCTAAACTATCATACATCACAAGTATTAAAACAAGGCCACTGAATGTCACTGCAGAAGAACATACAGAAAACAAGTCTTACCTGATTTTGTCTGTAAGTTGCTCAGTGTTCTCCCGAATAGCAAGTGAGAGCCGTGAGACTGGATTCCACATTACATTGTTCAAAGAAATCTGACAGAAAAAAAATCCCAAAGTATGACACACGTGCACAATGACTCACTTTCACATTCAACAGTGGGTTTCCATAACAAACAATCTGGCTTAGTTAAGCTCTGTGTTAATACATAAATCAAATGACCAACTGAATGTTTTTAGGATGTGTGTGCGTAATGCTTTCAGAATGCAGGAGTCTTGAGAGCTGTGTTTAAACACTTGTGTTGCGACACACTAAACACATTGAGATGCAATGCAACATGTCAAGCAGCAATGTTTTAAACATCACACACTGTCGGCACACCACTAAACATAAAACACAACTGAGGAATGAGAAGTGCATTTCTACCCCGTCCTGCCTTGAGCTCTGCTCTCTCAGGCCCTGATAACTAACAGTCTGGTAGGACTTGTCAACCAGCGCAGAACCTGAAGATTCTTTCTGGAAGTTCAGACTAGCCTCAGGAATCTGATTCCGCAACTGAAACCAATTGAACAACATGAGAACTGACAATAAACCACACAGAGGATAACTGTCTTTGTGTTCATACGATGCAGTCCTATTACCCCTGTAGTCGATAGTTTTAACCCTTAAAACTCCTTTTTGATCATTAAAATTACATTTAAATGTTTTTTTTTATTCCTTAAATAGCTTGAATGTAACTTTAAAATCTTTGCTTTAATTATGAACCATGAATTTGCAAATTTGCCTCCCCCTCCACTCAATCGCACCAGCCTGGACTACCTGACCATTCATGATTGGTTACATTATGTCTGTGATGTAAAAAACAGGCAGCATTAAACTACGTTTTTGTGACTTTCTTTGGCAAACTGCAGTTTTAAGCAGAATAGTAGAAAATGAGACATAAATAACATTAAAACAGCAGAAGTCAATTGTAAATAACGGTTAAGAGGTGAAGATGTTCCAGGCAGAAGAGGAATTGAAGAACCTTTTCATAAGCAGATATTGCAGGTGCTACGGTCTCCACAGAACCACTCTGAGAATCAGTGTCTCCAGCAACATCATGAATCTCTTGAGCCAGAGTGGCCAGATCTTTAGCGAGGTCCTTACTTAATCTAGCAAAGAAAAAACATTTACAGCAAACTGGAGAAACTAAAATGTTTCTTTATTACTAAAATTTAGTAACTCTGGATTACTAAAATCTTAAAAACTTAAGTGAAACTCATACCCAAGCGACTAAACAAAGCTGAGATGAACCAAAATAAGTAAAAACTTTGTGAGAAACTGAACATTATCAAGATTGGAAGGAAGACTTGGGTATTGGCTCAAGGTTTGTAGTAATTTCCCACCTGGCGATCTCAGTGCTGTGAGACATCCAGTTCTGAAGGGTGTCGCTCTCGTGTCCTTCACCCTCAGAGACTCTCTGCTTGGGTCCTGCTCGCACCGGGCCTGGCGGGTGAATTTTGGGGGTCTCCTGGGCCCCTGAATAATGGGAGTGTTTGTATTTAGGGGTACTATGGTTAGACTCGTATTCATCCTCCGAGGTGGAGGTGTAGTCTGAACCCTTCTGATGTCTCCTGTAGCCTTGGCCCAGGAAATCGGGAATAAGACAGTTTGGTACACAAAGTCATCAGAGGATGGAATGGAAACAAAATAAATATAGGAAAAGACAGAGAGAAAGAAATAAGAGACACCGAAAACCAACTACCACTTCCCATTGATGAAATGTTTTCAATTGCCCATAAACACCCAATCAATCTTTTAATGCCCTTATGAAAACTCAACTTGATTATCATAACAACTAATATGTTTTAGTGCTGTGACCTAGTTGTTTAAACTTGAAATACTAGTGAAATTGGAGTTGACCAAACACATGGCTTCTTAATGTTAGTTAAAAGTAGTCATTGGCCCAGCTGAGTGTTTAAATAATAGGACACTCATCACTGAGTCAGTGGTCAACCAGAGACACCAAAAGCAAAGGACTGTTAGGACTGTTTTACATCCTGAAAGTTCATCAGTCTGATAAATGGACACAAAGCCAAAATCATCACTAAACTGAGTGGTCATGCACACCACAAGTAATGTCCAAATATTATCAAAATTAAAAATAATTGTCGGACGATGTCGTACTCACTGGCAGTGCTGCTAGCGTATTTGGCACTGCTAGAGCGTCCGCGGAAGATCGGTTGTCTGTTTGTAGGTGTAATCTTCTGCAGAAAAGCCTTGGGGTCTGGCACTGAAGCTTTCCGTACAAAGCTACTTGACTCCGTGGTACGGCCTGAAAAGCCTGTGCATCCTGCAGAAGACTCTGTGTCGCTAGGTGTAGTGAAAGAACCTGTTCTTTTTCTGGGTAATGCTAAAATGTCCAGTCGTGAAAGCTTCTTGCTCTCCTGGGTGATTCTGTTGGTGGAGGGGTTGTTGTCTGAGTTCTGGGACTGGTGGTCAGTTTCTGTACCTACGTTGTCAGAAGCTTCACCCAAACGTGCACGGCGAAGCACTGATGCCCTTGTGGGTCTTGGAGCAGAGAGGCTATTGGATCGAGTTAGTGCTTGGTTTACTGTGCTTTTAGACTTGCTTGAGCTGTCCCTCTGTAGGGGGATAGTGTACTTCTTGTAGGGTAGGGAGCTTGATACCTGGTCTGAGACCAAATCAGGACTGTGATGTGTGGTGGAATTCTGATGATCCAGCTCAAAGTCCAAAGAACTGAGGTTGCGACGAGACTGAATATGTTTTCTGGGCTCATATGTTTTCTCCTCACTTTCCTTTAGGCTGGATTGGCTCTTTTTAGACTTGGGGTCACCAGAGGTTTTCTGTTGTCCAGAATACTGATTGGGGGCTATTTTATCTCTTAAGAGCCCTCTGAGGACCACTGGTTTCTTGCGAACAGAACTGTGAGCATGTTTGCCACTGACTGTACTAGAGGTGTCTACATCTGATTCTGCAGAGGGGGAATCATCGAGTCGTGTGCAGATATTGTTGCCTGGTTGCTGTTCCATAAGCTTGGCCTCCAGAAAAACTAGAACATTCTCAGTGTCTTTGAGGTAAGACTGGGTGACTTGACTGCTTACAACTTTAAAAGCTTCTAAAGTCTCTCTGTTCTTGCTAGATGGTTGACTAGATATATTGGGCAATCTGGACAACTGGATGTCATCACTGGCCCTTTCTTTGGTATAACTTTCCTGTCGAAAAAGGGAAATTGGACTCTGTACACCATCGGATGCATCCTTGTTTTGATTATCAATGTTGGGTGTTGAGAAGTTGTTCTTGCTAAGCCTGGCATACTGTCTTGTGACAGTAGCTGTCGAGAATTTGGGAGGTAAATCCTGGTCTTTTGCAGTCTTTGAGTTACCAGACATGGATGCCTCTTCTCGATCTGGTAGGATCTTGTAAGACTGCTGTCCTACCTTTTGAATTCTGCCAAGAGTTTGTCTTAACTGCTTAACTACAGAACCATCATCAGACTTACTGGCATCACTCAGACTGTCTTGGTCCAGATCATCTTGGACACTAACTTTTTGGGGTTCCCACTTTGGGTTTTGAACTTGTAAACTCCTCTCAGCACCAGACAGGTGAGAGTCAGGCTGGTTGAGTATTGTGGATGCAGGCACCTCAATCTTCTCTGCAGGAACCTGTGGCAGAACTTTCCTTGCTCTGCTGCTCTGAACTGTCTCTGAGTTCTCAAAACTTTGGTTAGGCACAACCTGGTGGACAATCATTCCACCAGCTGAAAAGACATAATTAAAAGATGACAACAGTACAAGCGAGCACAAAAACAAAACGTGCTAGCAAAAAACAAAGAAAGGGAGTCAGAATAGGAACTTTAGGATATCCTGGATATCCATACCTCTGGTGGCTGGGTTATCCTGTGCTGGGATATCAAACAGTCCTGGTGCTGGACCAGAATATGAATAAACCAACCCAGTGACTCCAGGTGTCAATGTCGTCACTGACTGCATCTGTACAGAGCAGGAAACCAACTAAAACAAAGGCAGATTTTAACAATACTCAAAATACATATTTTGTGATTGACACAACCTGTGTCATGGAATATACTTTGTTTAAATTGAATTACCCCTTTGGACATTCTTATTTCCTTAAAGCTATTTTTTATTTATATACCTCCTTAAAGAGGTATATTGTACATTGTTACCTTCATTATGGCTAATAAAGTCATGAGCAATTATACTAGCTTAAAATAAACAATATGACACAAATTACAGTCAGTACATGAGGTGTTAATTTTCTATAGCATCCATGAACATGGAGGACTTTTTGTCTACCCAACCAACTGAAACTCTTACCATGATCACAAATTTTACTCAAAGTTAGCAACTGTGCCTTACCAACTTCAACTACTGGAAGCTGGCTGTGCTTACTGCCTCTGAACTGTTCAAATATCAAGTCAAGCTGAAGTGATGGGGCTGTACCTGGTCAATCATGCTCTGTGCCTCCACAACCTCTCTCTCAGGTCCCTCTGCCTCAATGGTGTAGGTACCTGCATCACTTAAACTGTCTTCCTCCTCCTGCTTGGGACCCGTAGCTTTAAATTTCATACTGTTGTCTTCTGTGAGAACAGATGAAGAGTCTGGAGGTCTTGACTGTTGGTAAAATGATGTGTTAAGTGTCTGATTCATGGTATGTAAATGAGATTGCGTAGGAAGACTCTGTTGTGTCACTGCGGACTTAACATTTCTTGGTGGGGATATCGAAGATGTGAAATACGGGGTCTTCACCAATGTGGTGTTAGACCCGCTAAAGCTGTGGTCCCACATAGAGGCAGAACCTGTCTTTGACATTTTCTGCAACTGTCTTTCAAAGTCCTGTGTTAGTTTAGACCTGCGGCCAACACTTCCGAATGGCTTTCCTGCTGAGCAGAAGTCAGAGGTACTGATACGAATTTCACTTTTCTCGCGCCGGAGGGATCCAGCACTCTGAGAACCATCACAGCCTTTGAAGGGAATGGTGAACTGCTGGGTGGGTGGATTATGACCAGTGGATGAGGTACCTTTCTGTTTATCCAGCTTGCGTTTGAGAGCTGACTGGAAGTCAGGGGAAGATATGTTATTGGTGAAAGACTGTGAACGCTTTTTCCGCTGACTATCATCAAAAAACTCAATTACAAAAGCTTGCTGAGTGTCTTGTTTTTCTTGATTTTTGGACTCTGGTGTGTAGTCAGTAGAGTAATCATCTTTCTCCGGAGAGATGACAGACTGTGGAGGTACAATCTTTCGGGACCCAGAAAGGGAAGCTGACTGCAGATTCTGTGGTTCTTCTGAATCATCCAAATCATCTTTGTGATGGTGAACATCTAGAAATGACAAGCCAGGTAACAGGTCAACATTTACAAAAAGACAAGTTTCCAACTACGCAAATGATTACCTGCTGCCTTCTACCTTTAAAGGTCTTGCTTGAAAGATCATCTGACTCAGACTGAACATCCTGATTCCCGAGCATGCTGGTATCACTCTGCATCAACCAATCAGCAACTTTGTTTTCTACTAACATCACTTCTGGAAGTGTGGCTATTGACTTCTTGCTGGGATTCTTGCGTTGTCGGAAGGAGAACTTTGTTACATGGTCTTTGATTTTCATCTTTCCAGGCATTTGGTCATCAAACTCAATGGTGAAAGAGGCATGACCCTGCACCACTGGGGGTGTAGGAGGGCCTTTGTTGTCTGTGTCTTTTGTGGGTATCTCCTGGACTTCCAGTGCTCCAGCTTGGGGCTTTGACTGGATCTCCTTTGAGGGGATCTCAAAGTAGCTTGGTTCCTTCCGGTATTTGTAAAAGTACTTTTCCTGCCCATCTTGAAGTTCTGCTAGACCTTCCGTTTGGTTTTCTATGATAAAACATCAGTATTAATGCTTGCTAATACAATTGCAAATAAGGATTAAGCCACCTGCCAACTCCATCTGGAGGCAGGTTAGAGTGACATTGTAGCAGAGCTTCATAAATACTCACACCTGCTGTGTGTTATTAGTTCAAGAATTGCAGTACCATCTATCACATAGTCCTAACCAGGTGCAATTTTCTGCCCACACTAAATATAAATGCTGCACAATTCAAGAAAAGCATAGCCCATCAGAACAAACTGTGCATTATGTCTGGTACATAGCTATGTGTGGACATGATTTTGAACAATTCTATTTCACAATGGCTGATGCAACAAAAACAGAAACCAAGCCATTGACAAAATGTCACTTGTCACAGCTTTGGCTGGTAAAGTGAAACACGCTATTTTCAACATCTGAGGGAAATTGTACATTGTTATCTTCATTATAGCTAATAAAGTCATGAGCAATTATACTAGCTTAAAATAAACAATATGACACAAATTACAGTCAGTACATGAGCTGTTAATTTTCTATAGCATCCATGAACATGAAACAAAAAAAAACTTTTTGTCTACCCAACCAACTGAAACTCTTACCATGATCACACATTTTACTCAAAGTTAGCAACTGTGCCTTACCAACTTCACCTAATATTGTTACTTAGGAACCAGCTATTGGAAGCTGGCTGTGCTTACTGCCTCTGAACTGTTCAAATATCAAGTCAAGATGAAGTGATGGGGCTGTACCTGGTCAATCATGCTCTGTGCCTCCACAACCTCTCTCTCAGGTCCCTCTGCCTCAATGGTGTAAGTACCTGCATCACTTAAACTGTCTTCCTCCTCCTGCGGGGGAACCCCTTAGCTTTAACTTCAATAAGAGCTGCTTCAGTATGAGCATGATTGACCAGGTACAGCCTTTTACCTTTTACTTCTTGTTCATGTTAGGACATGGTGGGAAGTTTAGAAATGTAAATGGTTACGGAAAACTAATCAACAACATATAACAATATGTAAAGAAAATATTGAGACTGTAACATTAAACCAAATGTTTGCTAATGCTAAAACAGCAAACATGGTTAAAACAACCTGAAGTAAGTTAAAAAGGGGAAAGATTGTTATAGTCAACCTTTAATCTCTGCTAAATCTCTGAGAAGTACACTTGAGACAGGAGGGTAAACACAATGACATTCTCATCAGGACTTTGGCTAAGCCGGCTGCTAATCTGTCACAAGACTGAACTTGCAACTTTACTGTGTTTTAAAGCTCACGCCAACATGGTGTTTCACACTGAATTTCACTGGCTGCAGATCAGTAGTTCTCTGTTCTCACTGTGCAGAAAGAGTTTTCATAACGTCCCTCTGCACATCTTGTCTTTTTCAGGGTTAAGTGAATCATCAAGAGACAGTTTCAGACCTAAGTGAAGTTCCTGACCTCTTGGCTCATGTCGCTGACCTTTAATATCCTCATCATCAATACCCCACCAGGACGGCTGGCCATATAGAGGAGTGGGCCTGGAGACAGACACATCTGTGATGTATGAGACAGAGAGAGGGATTGTTAATTTACCATTCCGGGTTCAACTCTTACGAACAGAATTTGTGACAATCTCGACTACCATAAAAATTCTGACTTGTCCCTCAGTTTAAAAAAGTTTGTTCTAAAATCAGAACTGTTTATTCACACACAGTAACACATGTCTGCTTTTAACAACTTGTTCAACAAATAAATTCTAATTTCTCACAACTTCTATGAGAGATAAAGTTTTAGATAAATTAACAACTTAATGAAATAACAGCCTGTTTATTCTTAAACACAACTGTTTTGAACAACCTCTTCAGCTTAAAAACATTTGACTAGTCTACCGTATTTGATTGTTAGTGGCTTGATCAAATCACTATATGTCCACTACATATATATGAATAAAGTACAATGAGAACAGCAGATGGCTTGGACAGAAAGGTCCAAACAAGCAAGCATGGTGGTAGTCTGGGTTTAACTCGCCCTGCAGCAGGTGACGCCAATGTGAGGTACAATAAACCTGCATCTCCTTGACACACAGCAATGCAAACTGCATCGCATTTCTTCAAAACATATACAATGTCTTAACATTACATCATCATGTTGGAGAAAAGGAGCAGCCCTCTGAAATGACAGCTGCTAACATCAGCAGTATTCAAACGTAAGCAACATACAAAATTATTTAAATAATTTTGCATTTCCTGAAGTGAATGAGAGTGCAACAGTAAGTAGTTTGAAGTTAGTTTGGGTTTTTAGTCTCTTCAAAGCCACTTTGCTGTTGTCATGACAGCCATCACGCATCTTGTTTTCTACAGGTCAAATATGAGGAGAAACAATGTTGAACAAACTTTGCAGTGTAAAAGTGACCATACAGGATAAACAGATTCAGGAACAAAGACCAATCACAATTCAGTATGCAAAAACAGCATATGTGACATAGAAGATCAATTTTACTGTAATCTGATGACAGTGCTGATAAGTCAGTTCCTGACTGCATTTTTATGAAAGATGAAAGAAAGAATGACTTGCTCTACAATAACACGCACTGATGAACAAAGTATGCAGTAAGCACAGGAAAGACAGGGTTTACACGTCACCTGTGACCTTTCGTTCAGTTTGCTCTGGTTTAACATATCTTTCATCTGTCTGAGTTCGTTTCTTGAGTTCCAGAGACTCTTGACTCAGCTGAAGCTGACTGCTGTATTTTTCATGCTGAAATCAAAAATAACAAACAAATTACACACACAACTAGTACACAACAGCACGCCTGAACCCATCAGTGATTAACTGGAAATATTCTGGTAACAGTCAACTGTCTACACACTGTACCTGTGACAGGATTACCACACAACATCATCTGTCTTTCAAGTTTTAAAAATGAAGTAAAATTACACATTACAAATCAGAATCAAAATTCAAAGTGTCACATTTGTACTCTTGAACTTCAGGCAGACATGCCCTATAGACTTCTGTTATAAATCAACACACACTTCTAATCAGTTTGTAAAAACAATGTTTGTCATAGGCTTTACGTTGATAAACCCACTGGGCATACAATATATAAAGGAACAAAATCAGGTTTACCTTGAGAGCTTCCTCCGGCACTGTGTGTTGGCTTCTCTCCAGAATGTATATATGAGCATGTGCACAAAGTCAAGAACAAACTCAGTCTACACAAAACTAATCTAACAAATAATGAGCAGAAGAATGAAACGCAGCAGAACAAAAATTGAAGATCTACCAGTTTCCTTCAAAATGCTTGTAGCATCATTTCTTTTGAGCTATTGAGCTGTCCTGCACAGCAGCCAAGCTCAAATCTGTCCAGCACACAAGAAAGCTGCTTCTCTAGACATTAAGAGTCTGAATTTCTGCCTGGATGTTTTATTTATGGAGAGTTTGTGATTAAAACACTCGCTCGATTTCACTCGCTTACTGCTCGAGTGCGAGGAAGGATATCATATCCAAAGCGAATTACATCAGACAGCTTTAGGGTGATGTATGTCTGGTCAGGGATTCTAAGGTCATTCACAAAGGTCTGTGGATACATGAGAACAAACACAAACAAACAGCTGTTCAGTCAACAAAACGAGATGTTTCATTGACTTATTTGTGCTGAAGAACATAATTCTGGTAATTCTATCTAATATTTTTCTGCCATGATATAAACTTGATTAAAGTATTTGCAACGGGAAGTTCTTGCAGTGTAAAACTCACCCCATTCAGACTGCCCAAGTCTTTGACTAAATGCTCCCCTGTGGACGCATCATAGTTGATCACTGCGTGCTGTTTGTCCACACTGCGAGACTGTGAAGGCACAAACAACTTAAGCATCTTAGCAACATGATGAGGCAAAGCCTCATCATAAAAAACCCACAAGCAAATCCAATATAACTGTAAAAAATGGGCAGAAAATCTTTAGTCTCAAACGCCTAGATATTTGAACAGTGGAAAAAACATTGATCCACCTGCAGGAGTCTGTGGAACAGAAGAACAACGAAACAGTGTGCAGCCACATCATGCTGGTAGTGTGATGGAGCAGAAAACCCTTAAGATGTTTCCACAAGCATCATCTCAATGCAATCAGTAAACATTTACATTTGAGAGCACATTCATTCACAGCCTCATTAGTGCTCATGACAGACTCGTGTTGCACACAATCTTGTGCTTCCATGTGTTTCCTTTTGTTAATTTTATTGGATGAATGCAAGATATAGATGAAAATACAGAGGATATCACTGAACTAGCAAAACAAATGTTAGAAGTGTCATCTACAGACAATGATGATAGAGCTAATAATTCTCAGAACTAACACACTTCTCTGAACCATTCTTGCAATAATTTTTAATCAGTTGATGTCCAGGTGATGTTTAGTGGATGAAGTCAGTTGTCTTCAGGTTGTCTTGCAGGTGTAGATTAACACATTAACTATGAACATGTTCTACTAACTTCTGAAAAACATATGCTGTGCTGTGACATCCTAATGACATTTAGCAGACAGCGGTATCTAAAATTAATACAACCTAAATAAGGTCAATAAGCTACTATTTATATATCAAACTTTAACCTTCAATTTTAAACGTTGAAAGTAAACTGATATGAAAGTATACAGTACATATACAGTGTAGCTGGCAGTGAGTGCGAGTGAATCCCAGCTGAGCATCTGTTCATGGGTGATCGGGCTGAGGTTGGACTTGTGAATACACAGGATGAAGATTTTGACTGTTGTGGTGAAGGGGCAGTATTGAACTAACCACAGATGAAAAGACACATAAACAGCTTTACAAAAGCAGCGTTCCAGTGTCAGAATAACAAGAGAGATACAAATGGAGGGAAAGACACAGAGACAGACACTCTATCTCTGTTCCCTGTGTCAGAGGTCAGTACTGATGAATGTTGGTTTTAGGGTTAAGGGTAGAAATAGGTTAAGGTAAGGTTTAGGCATTTGGTTAAGGTTATAGTTTAGGTTAGGATAAGGGGCTAGAGATTGTATTGTCAATGAATGTCCTCACAAAGATAGCTGTACAAACGTGTGTGTGTTTGAAGTTCACCTGTAGCATCAGTTCACAATCTTCTCGGCCAACAAAGATCATCTCCCGTGGCAAACGGTGGCGTGTGCCAGAACTGCTCACCAGAAACCATGACGTGACACTCATGTTTCAAAACTCCATCAACCTGCTGCAGGAGGCACATGATCAGCCTGACGATTACTGACCAATATTGATATACATGATAAAACCACAGAATACATAATCATGTTTTACAATCAAAGAGATGTTTTGAGTTCTCCATGAGCTCATATTGATGAGATTTATAAATTAACGTCACACCACACGACCACTGACATTAAACACAGCCCAGCTAACTGATACATACACTTTCCCCTCATACATACAGTACAGTGGAGTCCAAAATCTTACACCACGAAGGAAAATCTGGGATTTCAAATTCAATTGATACATACACTTTTTGTGTTTTAAAAATAATTAAACAATGAAAAGTTAGGAGAAAGAACTATGAGTTATGATAATGAATATTCAAGATTCTGCATGTTTTGAGCAACTCTGTTCCACAAAACTTTAAACAAACTTTCTAAAATTCTTCTTCATTTGTCAAGTCAATATCTCACTGAAGTAACACACATAACATCATGTATAATTGTTTTGCATTAAATATAAAAAGTGCAAGAGTCGCCGCTGTATGTAGATCATAACGTCAGTACATTAGACATGCCTCTCCTTACAGCAACATCATATGTGTTCGGAACCAAACGTTTCAGCTCTTTAAACACAAGCCGATTTAATGTCTCAGCTTTTGTCTCAGTGTTTCAAATAAAAACATTAAATCTTCACAGAGTGAATGTTATAAACGAAATCATCACACAAATTCGGGCTCCAGCTTGAACTCACGTTAGAGAATCGCAGCGTGTCATTTGCCTGTCATCTTCTGAGCTAGCGCAGCACCCTCAGCTGCACAGCTGAATCAAAATCAGACAGCTGAATCAAAATCAGACTCAAAATCACACAGCTGCCTCAAAATCACACAGCTGCCTCAAAATCACACAGCTGCCTCAAAATCAGACTCAAAATCACACAGCTGAATCAAAATCAGACTCAAAATCACACAGCTGCCTCAAAATCACACAGCTGCCTCAAAATCAGACTCAAAATCACACAGCTGCCTCAAAATCACACAGCTGAATCAAAATCAGACTCAAAATCACACAGCTGCCTCAAAATCACACAGCTGCCTCAAAATCAGACTCAAAATCACACAGCTGAATCAAAATCAGACTCAAAATCACACAGCTGCCTCAAAATCACACAGCTGCCTCAAAATCAGATAGCTGAATCAAAATCAGACTCAAAATCACACAGCTGCCTCAAAATCACACAGCTGAATCAAAATCAGACTCAAAATCACACAGCTGCCTCAAAATCACACAGCTGCCTCAAAATCACACAGCTGAATCAAAATCAGACTCAAAATCACACAGCTGCCTCAAAATCACACAGCTGACTCAAAATCACACAGCTGACTCAAAATCAGATAGCTGAATCAAAATCAGACTCAAAATCACACAGCTGCCTCAAAATCACACAGCTGACTCAAAATCACATAGCTGACTCAAAATCAGACTCAAAATCACACAGCTGCCTCAAAATCACACAGCTGCCTCAAAATCACAGTGACTCAAAATCACACAGGACTCAAAATCACACAGCTGCCTCAAAATCAGGACTCAAAATCACACAGCTGAATCAAAATCAGACTCAAAATCACACAGCTGCCTCAAAATCACACAGCTGCCTCAAAATCACACAGCTGACTCAAAATCAGACTCAAAATCACACAGCTGCCTCAAAATCAGACTCAAAACCACACAGCTGACTCAAAATCAGACTCAAAATCACACAGCTGCCTCAAAATCAGACTCAAAACCACACAGCTGCCTCAAAATCACACAGCTGCCTCAAAATCACACAGCTGAATCAAAATCAGACAGCTGAATCAAAATCAGACAGCTGAATCAAAATCAGACTCAAAATCACACAGCTGCCTCAAAATCACACAGCTGACTCAAAATCAGACTCAAAATCACACAGCTGCCTCAAAATCACACAGCTGCCTCAAAATCACACAGCTGAATCAAAATCAGACAGCTGCATCAAAATCAGACAGCTGACTCAAAATCACACAGCTGACTCAAAATCAGACTCAAAATCACACAGCTGCCTCAAAATCACACAGCTGCCTCAAAATCAGACTCAAAATCACACAGCTGCCTCAAAATCACACAGCTGCCTCAAAATCAGACAGCTGACTCAAAATCAGACTCAAAATCACACAGCTGCCTCAAAATCAGACTCAAAATCACACAGCTGCCTCAAAAATCAGACTCAAAAATCACACAGCTGCCTCAAAATCAGACTAAAAAAATCACACAGCTGCCTCAAAATCACACAGCTGCCTCAAAATCACACAGCTGCCTCAAAATCAGACAGCTGAATCAAAATCACACAGCTGAATCAAAATCAGACAGCTGAATCAAAATCAGACAGCTGAATCAAAATCAGACTCAAAATCACACAGCTGCCTCAAAATCAGACTCAAAATCACACAGCTGAATCAAAATCAGACTCAAAATCACACAGCTGCCTCAAAATCACACAGCTGCCTCAAAATCACACAGCTGAATCAAAATCAGACAGCTGAATCAAAATCAGACAGCTGAATCAAAATCAGACTCAAAATCACACAGCTGCCTCAAAATCACACAGCTGCCTCAAAATCAGACTCAAAATCACACAGCTGCCTCAAAATCAGACTCAAAATCACACAGCTGCCTCAAAATCACACAGCTGAATCAAAATCAGACTCAAAATCACACAGCTGCCTCAAAATCACACAGCTGAATCAAAATCAGACTCAAAATCACACAGCTGCCTCAAAATCACACAGCTGCCTCAAAATCAGATAGCTGAATCAAAATCAGACTCAAAATCACACAGCTGCCTCAAAATCACACAGCTGAATCAAAATCAGACTCAAAATCACACAGCTGCCTCAAAATCACACAGCTGAATCAAAATCAGACTCAAAATCACACAGCTGCCTCAAAATCACACAGCTGCCTCAAAATCACACAGCTGCCTCAAAATCACACAGCTGAATCAAAATCAGACTCAAAATCACACAGCTGCCTCAAAATCACACAGCTGCCTCAAAATCACACAGCTGACTCAAAATCACACAGCTGCCTCAAAATCACACAGCTGACTCAAAATCACACAGCTGCCTCAAAATCAGACTCAAAAATCACACAGCTGCCTCAAAATCAGACTCAAAATCACACAGCTGACTGGACGTTTACCTGGACTCTTACCTGGACTCTTACCTGAACGTTTACCTGGACTCTTACCTGGACGTTTACCTGGACGTTTACCTGGACTCTTACCTGGACGTTTACCTGGACTCTTACCTGAACGTTTACCTGGACTCTTACCTGAACGTTTACCTGGACTCTTACCTGGACGTTTACCTGGACTCTTACCTGAACGTTTACCTGAACATTTACCTGAACGTTTACCTGAACGTTTACCTGGACGTTTACCTGAACGTTTACCTGGACTCTTACCTGAACGTTTACCTGGACTCTTACCTGAACGTTTACCTGAACGTTTACCTGGACTCTTACCTGAACGTTTACCTGGACTCTTACCTGAACGTTTACCTGAACGTTTACCTGGACTCTTACCTGAACTCTTACCTGGACGTTTACCTGGACGTTTACCTGAACGTTTACCTGGACTCTTACCTGAACGTTTACCTGAACGTTTACCTGGACTCTTACCTGAACATTTACCTGAACGTTTACCTGGACTCTTACCTGAACATTTACCTGAACGTTTACCTGGACTCTTACCTGAACATTTACCTGGACGTTTACCTGGACTCTTACCTGGACTCTTACCTGAACATTTACCTGAACGTTTACCTGGACTCTTACCTGAACATTTACCTGAACGTTTACCTGGACTCTTACCTGAACATTTACCTGGACGTTTACCTGGACTCTTACCTGAACATTTACCTGAACGTTTACCTGGACTCTTACCTGAACATTTACCTGAACGTTTACCTGGACTCTTACCTGAACGTTTACCTGAACGTTTACCTGAACATTTACCTGAACGTTTACCTGGACTCTTACCTGAACATTTACCTGGACGTTTACCTGGACTCTTACCTGAACGTTTACCTGGACTCTTCCCTCACAGGTGAGCGGGAGAACATCGACATCGCTGTGAAGTTTCGACTGCCCGTTTCTCCCACTACAGTTTACAGAGCTCGTGAATGTGGAGGCGGGGTTTACAAATAGAAACCAACCAGGTAACAGCCTCCAGAGTTCATGAGCCAATCAGAAGCGAGGAGTCGTAAACTCGCGACTGCTGGAGCTCAACAGGAAATAAAATCAAAGTTGAGATTCCCGAAATTCCCGAACTTTAAAAACACTCAGATCTGCATTAAACAGACGAGCTTCCCGATTCCCCGCTGTTATTCCCGCGGGATTGAGACATTAATCGTCTCCGTGTCAGAGTTAGTTAGGCCGGCCCGCCCGTGACGTCATCCACACGAACCCTTCATTTACTGCGATGCTTTATTTAAAAGATGCTTCTACATTTTTAATAGACTGCGTGGAAGTGCAATTAGATGTAAAATAATTTTTTGATAAAATAAAAACACATTTTATAGGAAACAAATGCTACTTTGTGAGTTCTTTAGTAAATGTAGATGACAATCTTGCTTGAAATTCTTGCTTGAAATTCATAAACCTGGCTTGTCAAGCTTTACCCTTAAAACCTTTGAAATTTAAAAGACATTTAAGAATTTATTAAATGCTCAAATTATAGATGATGCAAAACTTTGAAAAGTCTATTGCTTGACTCGTCTTAAAAGTCATGTTAATAATTTTGCTTATTGTTATGCCTGTGCAGTTAACAGTAATACATTTTAGTAAATTATTCAACATTGTAGTAAAAATATGAGAACATTTTAGTCTTTGGTTTTCTATTTACTTTTGCATGATAAAAGATTTTGGTGTTAAATCCAGCTGATGTCCAATGTTGAAGTCCTAAAGCAAAACAGCCAGCAAATGAGAAACAAGAAAGGCATAAATAATATGACTCTTTGATAAACACGCAGTCTTTGACTTAATTAGACATGCGTTTGTCCTCGCTTATCAAAACCTTTATGTGATTTCCATTATACCAAAGCCAGCACATTTGCATGTATTCCCAAAACGACAGGAAGCCTTTGTAGGAGAAGGTTGAAACTTGGATGTCTTCACCTCACAAGACCAGCGATGAGAGACCTTGACCTGCACAGGGCGAGCGAGACATCTGCTGCCTGTCCATGTTTATTTAGTTATTTACCTCCTAACAAAAGACAGGTGGTCACATTTGAAAAAGAGATGCAGCTTTACACACACAACAAGAACGCAACCGGCACTCTGTTCATTTCACTTCAAAACATTTAATCTTTAATGTTACTCTTAAATAAAATGCTGTGGCAGTATATTATACTGTATCATGGTATTACCACATTCATTTTGTTCTTATATCGTCTCACTATTACTATTGGTTATGGATTTAAACAAACTCTCCAGTATAAAACTTCTGCATGCTGCCATCCTGCACCATGTCACACACAGATTTTCAGCTGTAGAATGGAATGGACACAAGTCCCAGAAACCACATAGCAACGAGCTACAGCCTCTTAGAATATCTTAGCAACCTGCATAGCACTGTCCCAGCAAACAGCCGTAACACTTTAGCAATCACCCGGCAGTGAGCTGAAAACCATTCCCAACACTTCAGCAACCAGCCACTGCAGCCACTTCATCCCTCACACAGTCCTGTTTACCCTGAAATCCTGACATGAGTTTGTGTCTGTGTGAGGAGGTGCTGGCCATCTGAACAGCTGTCATGACTCTCTCTTTCTCTTTTTTCAGCTGTTTCCACACAAACAGGGGATTTCTGAATTCTGAGCCACACACATGCTCCCAGTCCATCCAGAAGTCAGCAGGGCCCCGTGAGGCTTTCATGTGACAAAGACAAGCCACCTTGGAAGTCACAGCTCTGGCCTTTTACCATAAAGTGCTCATGAAGAGAAGAACAAACCAAAGAACTGCACACACATGACCAGAGTTACAGAAGAGGCTTTTGACTTTTGTTGACTTTAATATCTTGATCTGCATCTAACAGTTCACTATAAATAAAATAACGTGATCACTTGTGTATGCCTTTAATGTGGAACACAAAACGTGAATCCTTCTAAAAGAATCTTGTTGGTGATCTGAGAACTTGTGCTGTTAAGCACCAGGCAAACATTAAAGTGGTCCATGTGACACTTATAAAATGAAACCAAAGTGTTCAGGCCTTCCAAAAACCATTAAAAAGTGGGTAACGTTTTGTTCTAACATTGCCCAACACTTACTGCAGCTCTCCGTGAAACGTTTCAGAACTCGGGCACGACAGTTCTAGTCCTTTGCTGCCCTCTTGTGGACAACACAGAGACCCACATCACTTCCAAGACCAGTTTATGGCCGGAGGTTCGGTTCCAACCCGGATCGAACTCACCTGTAACGTTCTAGTAACCGTAAAGATCTTGATTAGTTTGTTGAGGATTGCAGCTGCAACCTTAAGGGCCAGCGAACCTCTAAACTACATAGACCACAATGGATATTTAGACTATCCATCCAAAGTGGATCAATTCTTTAACACTACACAGAATTGTCTATGAATTCTGAATATTGATGAGAACATTATATATCTAGACTACAGAGCATTCAAGTTACTGACCTGGTGTTACCAAGCTAAAATGGTTCCAGAAAATGCCATTTTCATTCCAAAAGGTTCAAAACAAAAATGAACAATTAAATGACATCAAGTATGAAGATCAAGTATTTATTTAATTACAGGAGTATTTACACAAGTAAAGGGAGGACAGGAGTAACAAGTGTATATAAAACTGTACTCTGTTTTACATTTCAAATGGTAATGAATTAAAATCATGTTTGAATCATGTCATCTCAGCATGTGGGTGGTGAGCTTCATCCTCAGGATGAACAGCTGACACACAGGATACGGTCGTAACGCTCGCTGTAACTGCAGAGAGAAGAAAGAGACGCGTTTGAGAAGCATCAGAAATGAACACGTGACCCGTGATGCTAGTTCACTTACTCTGTAACAGCACACCGGGTGCAACAGGGACTGCAGCAGCTGGAACACTGCTGAATGCAGGCCACACACGCCGAGCGCTCGCACTGTGTGCACGACTGCCTAGAACCCAAGACCCTCTGACAAACACAACACGCTGAAGGAGCTGCTGCAGGGCCTGAGAACACACACAGTCAATATAAACTGCTCTGCTGGACAAGAACAAGCAGGAAGTGACAGCACAAAGCAAGACAGTATACACTCTGAAATAAAGTAATGGAGCCTTAATTGATTTAAGAAACACATTTACCCCCCCCCCCCCCAACCCTCCTCTCCCCACCCACCCCCCACAAAAAAAAACAAAAACCTCACATGTACAGCAGACTCAAGTATTTCTGTGATGTTTCAACTGCAGTGACTAGAGGTTAAGGTCCAAGAACAAAACATGACTGCGCAAAAAGCATTCAAATAGCCCAGAAGACCGCTGTGCTACAACCTCTCATACCAACTGTGTGAAGAACGGACTGAAAAAAATTATTCCACAACAAGATTTTTAGTGCCGAATTCTGGTCACTGGATGTTCTCAAACATCTGGCAAAATTTCTTGTTTACATCACACAGGCTTGAAACGACATGTGGGTGAGTAAATTAGTTTACATGATTTTAAACATGTATAAATGTCAATCCCAATTTTTTTCCAGACCATAAAATCATATGGAATTTAATGCATTGTGATGTATAGCTACTGACCTGGAACAGTGTTTGGTTTCTTTAATCTTCCATCTGTGCCGATGAGCGTTTGTCCCTTCAGAAGAGTCGAATGTCCAGGTGCTGGTTCAGAAACACACACGTCAGAGACCTTCTCTCCATCCACCTTCCAGAGGCGACCCATCACAGCTTTGGTCCCATTAAAGAGCAGATTTTTGGTCTTGTCTGATATAACAAAGGGGAGCTATTGAGGGTAATGCTTCATTGGACATTTTCAAGGAATGACATGAGGGCAAACAAATGGAAAGATTTATTTTGAGTTTAACAATCCATTTAATATTTGTTATATTAACAAGAATTCATATCATATAACCACAAAACTAATTAAACTCCCAACTCACTCACCTGTGTTAACTGATCATATTAATTCTATTGATTACGCCGATTCTGCTATATCAAGCCCACGAAACCAGAGACTAAACATGAGTAAACCGGATTCTGGTTCACGGATCACCTTCTTAAGATTCACGTGATTTAAGGGTTCAGTTTCTCACCATAAACCTCCTGCCTGTATTTGAGCCCCAGAACTCCGTACAGACTCATCTCCTTCTGCCCAACGTGGACCTTATACTGAGAAGAGAAGGTTTCGCCGAACGGATACGAGCGCTTCGGCATTTTAAAAGAAAGTCGACAGAAACGAGACGTACGTAAACAACAACAACAACAACAAAACTTCACCAAAAACAACAACAACAAAACTTCACCAAAAACAACAACAACAAAACTTCACCAAAAACAACAACAACAAAACTTCACCAACAACAACAACAACAAAACTTCACCAACAACCGAACCCGCGCCCGCGCTTTAAGGGTTCCGTTTCTTCTTCATCCGATGAGCGGCGGTCAGACGCGAGGACGCGCTCAGCGCCCCCTGCTGCTCATAGCGACACTTACAGCCTCCGCTGCAGGACACGACAGAAACCAGTTCATTATTTAAAATACAAACAGGCTGGTGGACAGGCCAAGAGTCACTGAGGGGACACCAGCCGGGGACATGTTTTACTTTTTTAAAGCATCACACTGCACAGCGTTTAGCGGCTACATGTGGATAAAGGATCGAGGTTGTAAAATGACCTGAGCTTGCTTCTATGGACAGTTTTGCTCTGTGCTGTCTGGAGGGCCCTGTGGTTCCTCTTGAGATCAAATAATCTTGACATGGATGAAGATAACAGCATCTCCTGGGTCTGACTGAGATCATGTTCTGTCTACCTAATTATCTCTGAGGGCAGACAAACACTGGGAAACTTCATCTTAATAAGAAATCTGCTAAAACAATTTAGCACAAAATGACATGGTTTAATGGGAAGACTTTCTTATCATCTTATTTTATAGCATTTAATAAAACAGCAGAAAAAATTATTTCATTGCTTTGACAATCAGTACTCACAAAAAAATCTAAATATGAAATTGTACATGTATTCATTTATTTGTTTAGCAGACCCTTTATCCAAAGTGACTTATGAAGAAAGAGAGCATTAAACATTTTGTCTTAAGAACCAACAAGCCAACAAAGCTACATTTACAAGTATTTTTATAAATAAATGATTCTTGTGTTGATCAAAGAGTAACAACGATTAATCCATATAACTGACAGACAGATAATTATAAACATCCAGATATCTTCTATGAAGTGAAGGCTTCAGTCAATAAATAAAAGATCAGTGAGTGGCAATCAGCAACTGTGAAGACATTACAAACATAAGGTTTAATTGAAGTTTCCATAATGGTGTAATATTGTTTCTAAGAGATGTAGATAACTTACTAGGAACACCAATGTGATTCTCCGCAAAGGGGATGTAGTTCTGAGCTTTAGGTGGAAGATCATTCCACTTCCTGGCCACTGATGTATTCGTCTTCCATCCAGGAATTGTTTCATATTCCACTGTCACCTTCTGCAGAACCTCCATGTTGGCTATAAGTACAGACAGGTAGTAGAGCCACTAAGAGACATACTTTCACTAAAAAACTGAAACACTTTACATTGAAATACTAAAATACTTTAGGCTGAAATCAACCTGAAAAAACTGAAGTTGCACAGGAAGGAGCATTTACACTGACTGTTGCATATACGTATTTGAACGTATATGCAACAGGAACTGAACGTGGCTCATCCAGTCAGAACTATGTATTTCATAACTTTACATGAGTAACACATATTTTAATGTCAATATCTGAATAGCTCTATAGGTATGATAAATTTAAGCTAAATATATAAGCTTTAAATATATATATATATATATATCAATATCATGGCATCAAAAGACTCACGCAATGAATCCAGTAATCATATGTGCATATTTGAGAACAATCAAATCCAGCCAACCGCAGTGTCTCTTTCTGCCTGTAGTCACTCCCACCTCATGATCACTGGTCTGCAATAGTTGACCTACAGCCTGCGAGATGACAGAAACATACTATATGACAGTCATTTTAATATGTCAAATTAACACATCAGTGAAATCAATGTAACATTTCAACTTACTTTGGGCTGAAAATGCATTTATTTGTAAGGATTACACAAATCAGCAGAGTTTTTGCAGCAAACACAGAAGTTTGTGTAGCTCTGTGTTTGGAACTAAATGTATCTGGTGATGATCAAACACCAGGGAAAAGCTGGTTCAGAGGGTGGATCCTTTTAACCCAAACAATCGTATGTGTGAAAGGTAATTATCTATATATAACTGTGACAAACAAGGATTATATTACCACATGTTACATGGCAGATCTGTGTATCTGTGGTGAAGGTGTCTCATCACTAATGTAGAATTACTGTTCGTCCGCCGTCCGGTTACAGAGTTACTTGTGAGAAACACTTGGTGTTACTCTTCAACAGAGCTGTGATGGCACATCCACACAGCAGCTCTCACATTGCGTTGCTCTGTGGGAAAGGCTCCTATGCCCACTCAGGTGGTGTAAGCCTTTGACACACGTACACCTCTTTGATGTTTGCTGAAGGGACGCCAAGACCTGTGCACACACTGGATGATGTCACACACAGGGACATTCCTTGAGGGAAGACACAACCTTTAAGCCGGACATCTTCGCCAGCTGACATGAACAGTGTACTGCACTGAAGTGTGTGATACCAAAGTCAATGTCCAGAAGGGCGGCGTTCACAAGATCTTACAGTCCTACAATGTGTTATTTATGGTGCTCACATGCACCACCTCACCACCCTCCACAGGACAGCACCAAAGCCTGAGAGGAAACAGTTTTTACAACCACTGTTTACAAGCAAACAGTTTGACACATCAAAATTCTGCAAGCACTGTTTAAACAACAGTCTTAACAAGACGGGACCCATATTTGTGGATTTTCCAAATATCCAGAAATATCAAACCTCTAGGACAATTTTGAAAACAGGTCTATCAATGCATCCAGTTGAAATACAAGTCATAACACTGGTTTAAATTACAGGTATCAATGTGCAGTATAAAAAAATAAGAAAAAGACCTAGCCAATTGTGTGAAATAGAAACATAAATGAAACTTTTAGCTCTTTTGATGCTTGAGGGTTTAAAAAAATGAAAAATATATATATATATATATATATATATATATATATATATATAAATGTGCCAAATGTCACAAGATTTTACCCTGTATACACTTTTGCCAGAACAAAAAACAGAAAAATAAAAAGATATCAAGCAAATACACTGAACTGAAAGTTCATGTATTATAATACTTAATTTTTTATATTTGTTAATATATATATTCTATATTAACTCCAACAGACGTGCATCAGTTGTTTTACAAACAGGATTTATTGAACGCCTCCTCAGATATTTTTACAGATAAACAGAAAATCACAGTTCTCAATTCTTGCAGTTAACTCATCCTGATCTGAAGAACACTCTGATGTCTTTTGTTTTCTTGTTCCCGATCTTGCCTGTACAGAAGAACACTGTTCACGCCATGTCTCTTGTCCAGCATTTGTCTAACAATTTATTAACAAACTGGAGTTGTATGGATTACTTTTATGGATGGATGTGCTTGTTGGAGCTTCAAAATCTCAGGCACTATTTACTGCCATTTAGTGTATTTAATATAACTCTGCTTCTGTTCGGCTGAAAGAAGAAAGTCATATACACCAAGAATGCATGAGGGAGAGTCAATTCTGAAAGAAATTTCATTTTGGGGTAAACTAGTCCTTTAATGAACTAAGCAAGGTTTTAGACGTGCTGTATCCACACAGCAAAGATTTGACTGTATAACTGTTGAAAATCTCCCCCTATTAAACACTTCTTCATAAACACATTTAACTAATAACAGGTTCAAACTCATACAAGTTTGACAAGGCAAGTTTTATCCCAAATACAACGCTTTGTTACAGAAAGTAAGAAACAGATTTACCATTTCGTGTAGACTTCTAACAGGACGCATTGTGACATTTTTCCTCAGGATCAACAACAGATGTCATGGCATTTACGACACAGGCTGATAGGACATGGGCACAAGTCATCTGTCTGAAAACCATCACAGAGGCACAGAAATGACGCGTCCCCTTTAAGCAGCCTGCAGTAACACTGTACACCAGCTGAGGGCGCTGCACACCATCCAACGATTCCACTGTAAGAGGAAGGCGGATCACAGGATGAGACCATGTGCTGTGGTTGTTTTTGGTGTGTTTATATTGGGGTTGTGTGTTATAAAGTACAACCTGTACTTATTAAATGACTAATTTATTATCTAAATATTATCACACATTACAGTCAAATGGAAATGGATGCTATGAAAATGAGAAAATGAGGGCTTTGTGGACAAAAGAAACATCACACTGTGAGACACCTGTAAAACCCAACACACGTCTAATGACAGGAACAACAGTCTGACAGTTTGTCTCATTCATTATGACTTTCTGTAATGTTTCTGTAAAGTTTTTGTTATGTTGAAAGTAAATGCTGTTGCAGCTGTTGTGCAGAAATGTTTTAATATGTTACGTTTGCTGAATGAATTATGTCTAAAGACTTAAATTAGACCCCTGGAAGACCTGTGAAAGCCATTTTGACATTTAGCAATATTTCCCTATCAGTATATTATCACTTGGCAGACAGTTTTTTTGGAAGAAAAGTAATAGGCTATAATAACTTTGTGTCAGTTGTCACTGATACAATGAGAAATAAAACACAGTTTAAAAAAACTGCTCAGTAAGTGTGGATATATATCTTCCTGCACAGACTCTGAACTCAGCTGACAAGTTATGACCAACAATCATTATTTTTAAACAGCTGCACAAAAAGACAAGAATATTAGAAGAATTCGATTGTAATCGTTTCACTAACACAGAACACATTCAGTAACACTATTTTTCAAAAGACAATAAAAGCAAAGAGCACCGCAGTTATCTGTGATGTGATGTAGAAAACATTTAACAGGCATAGAAACTGTTTATCTCCAGACCGTGTGTTGAGTGAAGTGACTGTGAGAGACCATCAGTGATCAGTGTAATGAAGGCTTTATGAAATGGACACAGAGATGCTGTTCGCTGTGTTCAGAGGACACAGTGATGTGTGTTGAGTCCTCACTGCTGCTTTACTTACCTGATTTGTCTGTCACATTTTAATGAACCAATTGCAGCTCTGACTAAATACACTTGTATATTTTCAGGACTCAAACATGCTGTCAACAAAACAACTTGCCGTGTGCATGTTTTCCTGTGAGACTCACAGAGCTAGAGATTTGAGTGTGTTATCTGAAGCTTAGAGACTGAATCCATCAGTGCACTTTTACTATAAAAAACTTTTTGTAAGGGATAAGCCCATAATCTCCAACATACTCTCAAACAAAACATATTCCATAAACCAAGACACAAAGGCAAACGAGTTAATATAACACAATGGCTCCCTCTATTCTGTTAAATACACACAGAACACTCAAGATTCTGTCAGTTTTACCCTTCAGACTATTCTGAAAAAGACAAAGCAGTCAAAATCAGCTTCTGATTGTTAACAGAAGCAGCGGGTAACAGAACCCATCTAAGGATTAGAGTGTGGATTAGGGTTATTGTTTATAACTAGCTGTGTATAAAAGCACTAGAAGTCAGTTGAATGTCCCCATTTAGACAGATGAGTACACATAGATTGTTAGAACATTCACCAGATATTTCAGCTCTTGCTCTCAGTTTACATAGAAAATTACAGTCACATGAAGCATCATCTTTCAAAGTCACCTACTGTGTTCAGTCACAGACATTTCACACTGCTGTTATAAACCTGAAATACTTCTGTGGTCAAACTGAATCTTATGTGTGAGCAGAGAGTGAGTGTGCGAGAGAAAATGAGTAAACATAATTTATGACCCCAAAAGCTTTTAAATGACTGAAACAAAGCGGCCACTCGAGTTTCACACATTAATATTGCATTTGTTTTCTTTTACGAGGTCACAGGGAGACACTTACACTGGACATCAGCCTCCTGCCTCCATTTAACAAATAAACAAACAAACAAACAAACAACCAAAGTGACGATTAACTTTACAAACACAAAGAGATGATGGAGAGTAAAGATGCATTTAAATGTGTCCTGACAGAAGAAACACATGTGCACAGTTTACAGTTTAATTACAGTTTTTAAAAAATAAAAATGTTACCAGTGAGAAAAGCCGAGAAACACGTAATGAATCCCTCAGCTGAAGAGTTAGCTGTGTATTAATGGTTTCAGGATGAACAAACACAGTTATCAGTCACTGCACCAATAATTCTGTTTTAAATATCAGGAAAAAATATTATTGACTATTGAACAAAGATGTGTGTGTGTTGCAGCCGCTGCTGGTGTAATGTGTTGTGAACAGAATAGATGAGTATACAGGAGACACGCTTTACTGAAAGAAACATTTCCCAGGTTTGTTTTTGCAACTCAATCAACACAGACCTTAAAGTCTTAGATACAGAAGTCATTAAACAAAACAATCTTCACCCATTGTTAAACACATAATTTTAACAATTTAACACTTTTAATCTTGGTGTTTGAAACCAAAATATAAACTCACTGTCAGAGCATGGCCTCGTACAGTTACTGACCTAGAGTGACTGTGACAACTAGCCCCAGTCTCCTTATATACAGGGCATTTTCTATAACAGAAAATGTTATAATAAAGCTCTCGGTTTGATGCCTGTGGTTTTTCCTCATTGAGGGAGTGAACATGCGTCATTCCCGCTCT
>JAZGTH010000060.1:10217500-10252500 GCA_036877525.1 Chromobotia macracanthus
TTCATTGAGTCTATAGCACTATAACACACACCGCAGGGCTGTAAGTGTGTGTGTGTGGCTGGCAGGACGAGTGACTTTCTCTGTTGCTCTGTCCACCGTCTGCTTCTGATGGCATTACTGCGCTGAAATGAGAGACGTGCTGATCTGAGATCAGTCTCTGATTACCTGTTCTCAACACGGATCAAATGACACTTAGATGTGTTGTTTACACTTCAGCCTCAACTGACTCTGGATTGAGCCCAGATATTCCCACAGGCTCCGATCCAGCTGATCTCTGGTAAGTGCTGTTTGTGGTTTAGGTCAGTCTTTTGACTGTGAATAGCAGCTATAACATTCATTCTCTTCTAATCGTTCCTGTTTTTGTGGTTTTGTCTTGATCTGATCTTCTCTTGAGATTTGCAGAAAAAAGAATCATATGTGTCGCAGTTGCATTTCTGACTTACCCTGCAATGACAGGAAATGACATTATACACAGTGATATTAGCAGTTCTTATATGTATGAGCTCAGCTGATAATTACTTTGTGGAATTGAGTTTATGGTAAACAGCAACAGTGAAACAGAGGCTGAAAGAATTTTATAACATAATTTTGTCATTTAAGGGAAGAGTTCTGATATCATTTATTTACCTCATTACAGACCTTTGAAACACAAGAGATGTTTAGCACACGGTGTACAAAGACTTCAGTCTATACGATGCAAATGAATTAACTGTTTTTCTTCATGTGCCACTGAAAAAGACAGCAGGTCACATGAGTTTGGAATGACAAATCAGTGTTTGCTTTTGAGTTAAATAAACCTTTAATCTTCAAACAGTACAGAGAAATGTACTGGGAAATTCCCAATCCAAACACACAGGGAATATTTGGGAAACTGGACCATTATCCTTTACTTCACACAATGACCCACAGTGTGATCTCCACACACTCCTGAACACATAGCTGAATTTACACACATACAGATGCCAGGCAAACACACCTGGGACAGGTTAACTTGTTGACTCACGGGTAGAAAGCAGATATGAGAGAGCTTTCTTGTTTAATAGCTCCTGCATATTTCACGAGTCAGACTAGAGTTACAGCTGGCAGAGAGCCGGCCACGTCTGCAGAAAGAACAAAAGGCAAATAATTCTTCCCATAACTGTAACTACATATTGTAGAGAATGAATCCTGAATGTGCTTTCCAAACTCTCATATACAGACACATGTAGGAATATTTTCACAAACGTCACTTATGAGTTCATTGAATTAAACACACAAGCATTTGCATCATCACTACACATACAGACATCTAACACACATGTGCACATTTTTTGTTACATACAGAGATTAAAATGTACAAACATTATGTGTTTCTTTCCCATTCTTCAATACATGGAGAATTTTGACTTGATTTAGCAGAAAACTTCTTCAAGCTATGTTTAACGGAGAATATCCAGCGTTGGACTTATTGGAGCATTGCATGAGTTAGCAGCAAATTAACTTTGAATTTATACATTTAAAAAATATCAATTTTAATTAAAACATGCCTAGTAAACTTTCAGATCACAGTGTAAAAATGAATTATATTTCTGAATGTCATATTGTCACTTTCTATATTCTACTGATATTGCATATCAACTCCAGAGGGCTTATTTCTCTTTGTTATTGATCTCAGATCTCTCACATCAGTGTGAGGAACATTCTGCAAGTACAAAATACAAGAAAAACAAATATTTGAACTAGACGTTTTCTGCTACAGTTTGTAAAGATATTTAAAAACAAATGTCAACAATGTCATGATCTGAGATTAATCGCATTAATAACAACAACAATAAAGATCAGTAGTTGTGATTACATTTAATCACACAGATAGTACTAGTACAGTTTTAAAAAATGTGGGATGTTTTACAAAATAATTTGCCAGTTAAGATTTCTGTGTGTGCGTGTTAATGTTACTTTGTGTTTGGAGTCTCGTGTGGTGTAAAGGCTGTCTCCTTCCACCGATGTTGGCCAATAATGTGCCTGGTTAAAAATTGATAGTGGCAGATACATGTTTAGTAGCTGGACTGAAGCCTGACACCGAATCTGATTCGCTTCAGCCAGAACTACGAGCAGCTGTTGAAAGACACACTCACAGGGGCCCCTGAGCTCCGCAGGGCCTCGCTGTGGCACCTCACTAATGTCAGCTCATTTTCAGCTATTCACAAACACTTCAATTGTCAATTAAATTGAATGCTTCACTCTTCCATCAGAAATATATTAACGTGGACAAACAACAAAAAAATCAAGATATTTGAAACACAGGTTAATAGGCATAAAGAACAATGTAGGGAATTTTTTCAAACAAATTACTGTTAACATTCTCTTCACAATGCCTTTCTTTATTAAATCCACTAATTACATTTTCTTGATGTTTTAGTGCCCTAATTTCACCCTCAAACACTTGCACACACACAAACACTCACTGTGCATCTAATCTTTCAAGTTCTCAAGACTTTACATTACACGTTCCATTTCCATCAGTTCAACAGGAGAAAAAAATCTCTCTGTTACAGTATTTCTCTGCTATAGGGTAATATTAGCAGAATATAATCAGAAAGTAACAAGTGAATTCAAAAACTAATATCAATCGATGAAGTGTTGAGTTAGTGAAAACTCTATTTCTATTGAGAAACAATAATAACATATGCTTCTGGAACAACATGAGCGTGAGGAAATTATATGAAATTATTTGGCCTGATTTTAATTTTTAGGAAAACTATTCTTCAAACAGGTCCACAGAAGTGAAGCTTTGTGATGCTAATGTATTTAATAAATGTGTGTAACTGATTAACCTCACAAACAAACAATCTTCAGAGATCTGACATCAGAACCACATTGTTTTGACCGTCTGGACATAATCTGTGCAGGAAACAGTTCTCTGTGTGTTTTCCAGACAGTTGCTGCTCTTCTGTCTGGCACACTCAAACACCTGTGTGGATCAAATGTCATTGCTTTAATAAGGGAGGGAGAGAGAGAGAGCTCCAGGCTGCTGCTATCAGTCTGTCTGCATGAGGGTGTTGGGGTCAGACCCATATGACCCTTCCTGCCTGCCCACTTCATTATTCATGTCATGTTTACCTGAGATGAGTGACACACTCGTGTCCTCGACTGCTCTTGCTCTATGACAGGTGCATGACATATATGCCTCACCTAAGACTGTCTCTGTTGCAACCAGGATGTATAATGTGAGCGTGTCACACAATCACACATAGGTCATTGTCCATGTGTATTCTAGTTTCAAAATATTCACTAAGACAATTAAACACAATATCAACTAGGTTTAAACATTTCAGTGCTGTTTTAGTGCTGTTTGTATATGCCAAACCTGCTGCTATGACGCTGGGTTTTGTGAGTGTTAAAATAGCCAGAGCCCAAATTATGATATTCTGTTCTCTGAACATGATTTGTGTGTATGTGAGAGAGATAAAAAATCAAATAAATATCTAATTCTTACCTGTGTATCTCTAATCATTTTAATTGAATGTTCTTTATTAATAACTATTATGCACAAATGTAATGATACTAATGATACTGCTTCATTTTTTACTAAGGCAGTAAGATTGAAAATACGAGCTGAAATTGACAATTGAAATTGAAAATATCTTGAGTAAGTTGAACACATAAGAGGATGTGGGGCATGTGATCCTGCCTGTGAGCTTCTCTCTTTTTCTGGTTGTGGTTTCTGATGCAATGCTAAATGAAGGACTTTCATCCGACTCTAAGATACACAGGACACAGTGTTTACATTTGCCCCACACACTGAACCAATGATGGGGCTGTTGCCATCAGAACAGAGCAGCGAAGAAAGGGGTTTATTTTGCCTCCTTGCCCACCCAGGCTATTGTTACCATAGAAACAGTTCAGTGAGGGAGACCCCATGAATGATTCAACATAGTTTCAGCATGACAATACAAAGACAAACATACTACTGACAGCCGTTCAACAGGTCACAGCTTTACTGTACCACAATCACGCACCTTTGTGAAAGTTTAAACACAGTAGCAGAAGAATAAATACAGACACAGACTGCATGTTGAAAACTTAATTCATACACACCCTTTCTTAGTATTAAACAATTCAAATTCTTTTTTTGTGAAATAACCTGTTTTATATATGGATGTTATTTTGTTAACTGTTAGGATTATAATATTAAAATGTTATATGTAATGTACAATATATCCTAAATGAATAAAGCACACTGTGTGTATCCTGTTTGTTTGCATGTGAGTCCCAAAGATTTTGTTACTGTTAGACTTCTATAATGGTTGAAAACATTCCACAGACCAGAGCAAAAAGACTAAAACATCAGAAAGACTTACAGGTGGGCCTGTGGGCTAAGGAAGCACCCATAGAACAAACACATAACCATGCCCTGACAAACACACTAGCATCACAAATACCACATTCTTTACTAAACCATATATTGGGGACAAATTTGTACCCAAAACTCTGACAAAAACCTGACAAATCTGAGCAAAACCTCTTTTTAAGGATGTCCTCATTTGTAAAAATGCTATTAAAATATAGTAAAGAAAGGGTTTTTTAATTTAAAAATACATTTTTTAAATAAATTTCCTGTTGGGGTCGGAGTGTGGGTTATGGTTAAGTTATATTGTTTGTAACTAGCTGTGTATGAAAACAATAGAAGTCTATGGAATGTCCCTGTGTGTGTGTGTGTGTGTGTGTGTGTGTGTGTGTGTGTGTGTGTGTGTGTGTGTGTGTGTGTGTGTGTGTGTGTCGGACAGAGATATTTCTGTGGCTCAGGGATGAACTTCATCATAGCTTAATATCTTGGCAGGAGTTCAGTAAACTTCAAGTGAACTTTAGACTCAAACCCACATCTCTGTTTCAGGTTGGGGGTGGGGTGATGGAGGGATGCATGCAGTGAGAATTAACGAAAGGATTCAGATTTCATGATTGTATTTCATTCATTATAGGGGGATTGTTTCCATGCAGGAAGAACTTGTTAAAGTATTTTAATACACTAAGAATCACAGAGAGTCATAAATTTAAAGATACCACAGCTCACAAGTGATCATTATTAAATATATTAATATTACATTTATGCATTTGGCAGATGCTTTTTTTAAAAGCAACTTACAGTGTATTCAAGCTGGGGGTAGTTGCAGCCTACTGGTCAGTGAGTTAGGCTTGTAATCAGATGTAGGTTGCTGGTTCGATTCCAGTGATGGCAGGTAGCAACTGAAGTGTCCAGGCACATAATCCCCACTGATTTGGGTGTGTGTGTTCACTCTGCAGAAGTCACATTTGATATACTTGACAAATATATCACTTTCACTATACATTAGATCAGCATGTGTGTTCCTAAAATCAAACCCACAACCTTTACGCTGGTAACGCAGTGCTCTACCAGTTGAGCTACAGAAAACACCTGACACAGAGTCAGAGACTCTAGGCAGATATCGATCAGAACTGGCAAGTACACACCCTCCTCCACGCACACAATATTTATGCAATGATTTTTATTCACATTTCATGATTTTTATTCATATTCACATTTTTAATCATCTTTTTTGTTGTTAGAAGCTAGATCATTCCTGTAAGTGCATGTAATCTTGCTTTTTTAGGCAAACAATCTAATGACAGTGTGAGAAAATCTCTCTCTCAACATCTCTTTCCTAACACATGCTGGTTTGTTAAAACATGGAGTATCTTCCCTCTGTGGGGAATGTGGAGTCATTCTGTGACCCAGTGTTTGCTCATCAGTCAAAACCCCAGAGGGTGGAGGGGGCAGATTACAACCCGCAGTACCTGCACCACAGCCCCCATGGATCTATGTGTTCAAGCATTAGGAGGAATACACGCAGACACGAATGATGAATGCACATATAAGTCAATCATATGATGAGCACATATAAGTCAATCATATGATGAATGCACATATAAGTCAATCATATGATGAATGCACATATAAGTCAATCATATGATGAATGCACATATAAGTCAATCATATGATGAAGTTACAATACAAGTCTGAATACAACACGACACCAAAACAAATGCTCCTATTGGCCCAAAGTCACATGACTGCGCAATCTTAAAGATGCCCTGAACAGTCACCCACAGTTACGTTGTACAGGAGTTTCTTACAACGTTTCTTATAGATTTCTCTTTTATTCTTAGCTTTCCATTAATGAAGAAACACTTCACAAGCGCACTGCAAAGAAAAGCACAGCGGAGGGCGATAGTAAAATCACAGTTTACAGTGACAAACTAAGTGTGTATGAAATAACGTGTTAAACTGTTCATAAACAAATCAATAGCTTATCCCGGATAAACTTGACGTGACAGGTCAGTGCTGTGAACTGATCTCAGTCTGTTATGACAAGTGTTCTGTCGTGCTGTTGCACAGACACAATCTTATAAAAACGTGAATCAACGTGCGCGTCTGTAACTTTAAGGAGACGCGCGGGTGCGTGTCAAGAGGGCGGGGCCGGAGCGCGCGCGCGTGAGCGCGCGAGCCGCAGACAGCAGAAGAAGAAGATCCGACGAGAAGCGCACTACACGATCTGCACTCGATAGTGTTCACTGGGTTTATTGTGCTGGACGACTCACACAAACACGGGTATGACACGTTTCCCGGTACGACTCTGGCAATCGTTTCGGTCAGTGATGTTTGGTGTAGATCTGCTGTGTGTGTGGGACTGAGAGGAAAGTGTTGTTCAAACACTAAACAGTGTGACATTCATGCTGACTACACGCTGTGTTTTACACTCTTTAAGTGTTTTACACTCTTTAAGTGTTTTACACTCTTTAAGTGTTTTCACTCTTTAAGTGTTTTCACTCTTTAAGTGTTTTCACTCTTTATGTGTTTTCCACTCTTTAAGTGTTTTCACTCTTTAAGTGTTTTCACTCTTTATGTGTTTTCACTCTTTGTGTTTTCACTCTTTGTGTTTTCACTCTTTGTGTGTTTTTCACTCTTTGTGTGTTTTCACTCTTTAAGTGTTTTCACTCTTTATGTGTTTTCCACTCTTTAAGTGTTTTCCACTCTTTAAGTGTTTTCACTCTTTATGTGTTTTCACTCTTTATGTGTTTTTCACTCTTTGTGTGTTTTCACTCTTTGTGTGTTTTCACTCTTTGTGTGTTTTCACTCTTTGTGTGTTTTCACTCTTTGTGTGTTTTCACTCTTTGTGTGTTTTTCACTCTTTGTGTGTTTTTCACTCTTTATGTGTTTTCACTCTTTATGTGTTTTCACTCTTTAAGTGTTTTACACTAAGTGTTTTCACTCTTTAAGTGTTTTCACTCTTTAAGTGTTTTCACTCTTTAAGTGTTTTCACTCTTTATGTGTTTTCACTCTTAATTTTTACACTAAGTGTTTTACACTAAGTGTTTTACACTATGTGTTTTCACTCTTTGTGTGTTTTCACTCTTTGTGTGTTTTCACTCTTTGTGTGTTTTCACTCTTTGTGTGTTTTTCACTCTTTGTGTGTTTTTCACTCTTTGTGTGTTTTTCACTCTTTGTGTGTTTTTCACTCTTTGTGTGTTTTTCACTCTTTGTGTGTTTTTCACTCTTTGTGTGTTTTTCACTCTTTGTGTGTTTTAGTTTTCATGTGATTGGGGCAGCCCACATGATTTGGTTGTGCACTCAGTGGTCAGTGTTATTTGTAAGGAGCCTCATTAGTGTGGACAGACTGAAGCGCTGGAGATAAATGTGATGTTGTGATGAGAATGACGTAAGGACTGTTATGAGAACAGTGAGTGCAGTGATGTGAAGACGTGATGAGATTTATTGTTCTCAGGTTGGACTAATGAAAATGAAAGCGATTGTTGTTCTGCATTAAACTGCATCTCTGCTGGGCTTCACATATTCTGTTTTAATCATGCAATACTGACGGACGGTGTGTGAGTGATTTGTAATGTCGAGGCTCTTGGCTGTAAGTGGCTGTACATGAATATTCACTACGTTACAGGGACCAAATGTCCCCTCAAGTATAGTAATAAAGCAATTTTTGACCTTGTAGCGACATTTTTATGTTCCTGTGAGGAAACGCAAGGCTATGAACCATACAGAATGATCTTTGTTGAAAATCTAAAATTGTAGAGTTTTCTGTGATGGTTAGATTTAGGGTTAGGGTTAGGGGATAAAATATACAGTTTGTACGATATAAAAACCATTATGTCTATAGAATGTCCCCATAAAAGATGAAAAGCCAACATGCGTGTGTTTCCTCACCAGGTCAGGAGTGTTAGTTGTATGTTTTCCCTCACTCTCTCACTGCTACTGATCACTTCACTACTACAGCCACTAACAAGACCAGATGTGTTATAATATACACAGAATTATAGTAAAGGTGCATTTCAGTGGCTGTATGAATAAAGCGGACAAAAGACACAATTATGTTTCCTTGTTTTCTACTGAAAATGACTTGAATATAATCCTGTATAATTAATCCTGAGGTGCTGACACACAGAGAAACGAGTCTGTTTTTTTACTTATGTTTCTCACTGTGATCCAGGTTTAAAGATGCAGCTCAAGCGCGCACACTCACACACAGTTGTGTTTATATTTGATCCTTACCTGAGGTCACGTAACCCGGGAAGGGTAGTTAGTGTGTTTTGGTGTCTGGTTTGGTGCCTTGTCAGTTACGTGATGTTTACCTGATTTAGTGGTGAGCTGTTGGGCTCTTGTGGCTTGTGTTTTGGTACCAGTGTGATTGTAATAGCATTTGGTGAAAATGTTAAACTCTTTTGGACTAATTCCACAAATGCTTGCAGGGTGAGTGGATGGGAGGAAAATTGAGATCAAATGTGATCATTTGTGTTTCATAAACACAAGACAGTTCACACGCACATGTGAGCGTCCAGCAATTCCCCTGTAATTCACCACAGAAAACACCAGATGTATCTTATTACTGATATGAAGGGTTCACTGAAAACGTTTTAGTGTATGTGACAGATGTCTGGGCTCTCTGAAGGAGGAAGTACTCTGCTTTACTCTACTGTACCAGCACAAGATAAATAATTAGCAGCAACTGTGGTTCTTTTAAATCAAAGCCAGGTCATTATTCATGCCAAAACTGAAAAATTAAAAGTATTGACATTTGCAATATTTTCAATGTATCTTGCTGCCTTAAACAGTGCACAAAAATTTTACGAGCAGTGTGTTAAACATAAGCTATTCTTAGTAATAACAGCAATGGGCTACTTTTGTTTATGGTCAGAAGTTCCACCCTAAAGCTTTATATGAAGTGACTGACTTAAGTCTGAATCATGGCCACAGAACATGGAAAGTGTAGGCGAGACAGATGGCCTGGTCCACGCCAAACCTCCAGCAGGTTAAATATAGTAAAGCAGCAGTCTAACCACAGACTGAGTGTGTGGCTTCATCACTGCTGTTTAACTAAACCACCAGTGGCCACAAGAGACTTGTTATCCTGCTGTTAACCAGCCTAAGTAAGCTCTCATTCTGTTAGGCTGAGATGCCATTAGTACGGGTATATGTGACAACTGTCACACAGGTGTTTGTGTACTGTTTAGTGGTCAACAGATATGGGTTGTTGTAATGGCCAGTGCTGACATGTACAGCAGAGGTTCTCAACTGGTTTAGCTTAACTCAGATTTGGCATTAGTGATGAGCCAAGCTGTTTGTAGCATTAAAAGCGTCCTTGCACAGTTTTTTCATTTTCATTATTTTGTTGTCTGAAAAACTTTTTATTAGTTTCCTGGGTGGTGACCTGTAAAAGTTCTTTGGCTTCCAGAGCAATGTGACAGATGGTCAGTATAATGCAGATTGATGTTTAAAACTACACTATGTCAGCAAATGAAGTTTCTGAATGAAAAGAATCATTTTACAATGCGAGCTACTTTAAATTTCTATCTAAATATGTAAACTAAAAGAGAGAATGTGAACAATTAATTGACAGGGTGGTCAGTTGGGAGAACACGCACATGTATTGGCACACCAGTAATATTCAGTATTGTTCTCTACATGCATAACTTAAAGAAGTCTTACCCACAGATGGCTGTGCAAATGCCTATATAACCCATTATCACCATTATAGAAACATACACAGTCTCAATCTGGTTTCATGCAGTCCAGATTACTAAGACTCTGTTTGGTTGCTCTGATTATTCTGCCTGATCATCGTCTGCTGTTTTGTTCAGGTGACAAGTTCAGCTAATGGATCAAGATGAAGTGTTATGGAAGCATCTTCAACACTGGTCTTCCTCGCACAGGCAGATAAAGCAGGCTGAGAGGGGTCCTCAGACAGGGTGCCCCCCTTCACCACCCAACAGGATGCTGCCGTGTCGAATGCCTGAACACAGACGCTTTCTCTACGGTGAGCCACAGACAGAGGCCTCGCACTGTCTGCCCTTAGACAGTCTGTCTCATGCTCATATACTCCCCACTACGCTCATATGCTCCACACCCTAGTGTGTAACTAGCTGCTTTGCAATTCAAACAACACCAAGTTGCAATTGTTTTGTTGGCACAGCACCCTGCAATAGAACGCGCCAGCAGGATTTTAAAGTTACTCACACAGGCTTTGTTGTGTCTGAGGTTGGAAACTGAGAACTGGTTTCTAACTGAGATCTGCTTCCAGAACAGAATGATTTTTCCAACATTTGATTTTGTTGTTTTGAACAGCTATGTTTTTCCGTAGATGTGGATTGAGCCAAGTAATGATGTTTAAATGTTTTTGTAGTGTGAATTAAATGTGATGACAAAGACACCATCAAAAATCAAAAAGATAACAATTAGATAATCAGTCTGTTGCAATGTCTTGCTGGTTTCTCACAACAAACAGCCAAACAACATGGCCAATGTTTCCAAAAAGAGGAAAAAAAGGAAAAATAGAATTATATTGCAGTTGTGTCTGTTGATTGATCATTTGATGTTTCTGCTGTTTCTGTTTTTGTTTCCCAGTGGAAACAAAAAGCCTTCAAGTTCAGTTTCTCCACCTGGAACAATCAGTGCCACTGTATACACACACACGTTTGTACAGCTAATTTTGTAAGGACATTCATTGACAAAATACAATCCCTAGTCCCTGAACACCTCCATAACTAATTGCTTAACACTAATCCTTACCCTAAACCCTAATCTTAACCCTCAAACAGCCCTTTAAAGGGGGGGCAGAAATTGGACCAGCCACAATGTCTCGCTTTACTCTCTTTGTCCTCACCCTAATGGTCTAACTGCTCAAACTGGTCCTTACAAAGATAGATGTACAAGTACACACACAGCAAAAGTAGCTTTGTTCTTAGCATGACATTTATTTCTCTTGATTCCTGCCTTCAGAAATGGCAACTTCCTGTTCAGCGTCTGTAAAAAAACACCATCGGAGTCATTTAGTCATTTGATCATCTCTCACTGCTGTCAGACCGTTCTCTTACACTTTTATTTTTAAACCTCTTTATCGCTGCTTGTCATGGCATAATCACAGGAAATATCTGTGATATCTGGAAATGACATGAGCTTGATCTGCTAAACATAAAAAACCAGACAGCTAAATGATAGTTCGGTACCTTGTTAAACATGAACCCAGTCTTTCTAGTGTTCTCTCAGTTGTTGCCATCATAGGATTTAGCCAGAGATATTGTGATTGGTTGATGAGGGCATCATTAGATGAGCTTGTTTACAAAACATCATGTGTGCCTCGTGTGTTTCTGAGATGCTAGTGTCCAGTTGAAAGTAATCTAGTGACCGTAGTAAGTTAAGTTGTGTTGTGCCAGTGACTGATGTGTAAGGGTGTACTCACACTAGGCACAGTGCCAGGTGCAGTTAATTTAATTGTGCTGTGGCCCATCAAGGTTTGATTGGGCTTGGGTTTGCATGGAGTGTTTTCACTAACCATGCCAGAGTACAGAACAGCTACTCATCATTATGACAACAAACACCTTCTATTACTACTTGGATAATACAGTTTCCAATTAATTAATAACAGTTAATTTTAAGTATATTCAGGTTTATAGCAGGTCTGGTTCTAACCTTGTTGATGAACAGAAACTGTAGTTTGTGAGTAAAGCAACAGCAGACAGTCGCACTCAGGCATGGTTCAACACAGTCATGCTTAGTGTGGGTCATCCTAAGTTTGTTTGAGTCGAGTGTGTAATACTCTGTTTGTTTGCACAGGTAATGCAGGATTGCTGCTGCTTGCACCTCCTGCCCGCGCACAGTCTCTAGTGGTGCGGGAGAACCTGCAGGCAATGGGTCTGCCTGCGCCGCGGCCAGTGCAGAGCACTGAGACTCTGATCGGCCAGAAGCTCCAGCTAATCGGAGATCAGTTCTACCAGGAACACATGTTGGTAAGTCAGCGGGGTTATGCGAGTTATGCTGCAGTGTCTGTTCAGATAAATCAAATCAAATAAATAGACCTTTAAAAGGAAGAAAACGCTACCTGTATCTTTTGTCTATGTCACAGTATGTGCAACCAATTAAACGATGGCATCATTAGCAGATTGCATGACATGCCCTCATCCTCACAAAGCAGATCTACACAATGTCGAAGAAAACATCACCCAGACAAGAGTAAATACAGGTTTAGCAGTGTGCTGGGGCCTGAAGAAGAACCGTTGTAATACACAACTGAAGGTTTGAGATGTTAGCTGAACACTCACTTATTAACACAAAAGCACTTTCTGTCTCCTGCATTTGTTTTGGCCAGACTGTTTCCTGACTAAAGTCTAGTTGTGTGACCTCTGCCCACTGGATACAACTCTCTCTGTCTCTTTTTCAGTATCACCACTGGTTGTACTTCCTGTTTATTGTGTATTGGGGTGTAACTCAGACATCTCCTCATGAGAGGATATGATATCGATTCTCTCATCCAGCTTTACGATATTTGCAGGTACCACAAAAAATCCAACGATACGATTAGATTTTTTCAGGGGTATATTGATTGGGTTTTCAGTATGTAGATATTATGTGCCTAGTTTACACAGACAGTTACATTTTATTTTCACTAAACTTACAAATGCAACAAAAACACATAACATGAATGTTTAATTAAACGCTTTGAAAATTGCACATCCAGTATCCCAATTGGAACATTTACAACAAAAAATACACTTTCGTTTATATTTTTTAAATAAAAAAACAATAAATAATGGGCACATGATTTGAGGTGACAGTGACTGTATTTTGTCAGCCAAAGTGCTTTCTTCAATTCCATGTGTTATTTTTTAATGCACTGACAAGTTTGTCGTATTTCCCGAGTATTTTAGCTGGCACTGGCAGCGTTTATAAATTACATGGGTTTCGCTGCTGCCACTGCTTTGTTGCATCACAATCTGATGCGCAGGTGGACAGTATAGTGAGGAAATGAAAATATGGGCTTTTGCGAAAATCCATAGCAGATGTCACATTACGTGTAGATGTGGAGAGTATCAGAATAAAAGTACCTATATTTTACGTACCTATATTTTACGTACCTATATAAAAGAACAGGTTCAAAATAAATGTATCAGTATTTTTTGTGTGACATGAATGCATTGTGTCGTTAGACATTTGATCGATACATCGATCCGTATGGAAGTATTGTTACACCTCAAGTGTTCATGGGGTGTGATTGAAGTCTTATGAAAAGTGTTGCTGTATTATGAGCGAGACATCGCTCCAACACCACACGCTTTATTGATTTTAAATGCGACTGATTTTTTTTTGTCTCAACTCTGCTAAAGTGCAGAAAACTTTACAACTATCAGCACCTTTATGTGTATCGATCTACATTCACAAATAAGCAATGTGCTTTTTTACTCACAGATCCCTGCACACACAGTGCTGATTATGAAATTATAGATTGCTTGATTAGGTTGATTTGAAGTTCATAAGTGTTCACAGGTATTTGTTAGATTATTAGCACAAAACTTGTGGGGAAAAAATAAAATGTGTGCAATACCCGCAAATCCCACGGTGAATTTCAGGCCCTGGTTTATAATAATTAGAAAAAACACAGCTCTTATTAAGTATTAAAAGTGTACTATTTACTATTTTATCCACTTTACCTTATATTATGTGACAACCTCAACAATGTGCCAGGACTGGTTTCACTGCTGGTTGTGTCTGTATATAACTTTCCGTTTCACAACAAAACTCTTGAGAGATAAACTCTGACTCAAGAGAATATTGATGATTGGCTGGCTGCACACAGTGCTGATAAAGGCTGGAGTGACGACACTGTTTGTTTCTGGTTAAACTCTGTTATTTATCTTGTGCTAAATTTAGCTGCCGTCTCGCGTCTGACTTTGTGAGTCGTTGGTGAGGGTGGGGATGGTGAGCAGTGTTCGGTGTTTGGTTTAGAGGTTCACACTTAGAAATGAAAGGTTGTTCTGAGGTTCTTTTTATAAAACAAATGGTTCATCATAGAATCCTTCATTTTCCACTCAAGATCTGTTCTGTGGAGTTCTTGAGTTGGCTGTTAATCTCGAAAGAACCGTAGTAAGTTCTTCATGTTGATTTTACAGGTTCTTCAGATCAGTGAATTGATGTCAGGTGTCTGCAATGTGCTGGAACATGGTTTTAAAAACTATCTGATGTTCTGTTCTAGAAATGACTCAGCTGTCTCCTTCAGTATCTCCAAGTCTGTTGGCTGTTTATTTAGCATAAGTCAGGTCATTTAGAGAAGTGATATCACACCCTGCTCAAGACACTTGATCTGAGCTTCATTCATGTCTGTAGCACAAACACTGAAGTTTAACAGAGTGTTGGGCTTGTTCAGATGACTCTGAAACACCACTAATACTGTTAGAGAAGAGATGATGTTTATTGAGTGCGTGTGGTTGGTCATAAAAGCTGCAATAAACACTTAATTTGACTTTTTCCTGATGACTTTCAGATTGACGTGTGTTGTTTTTAAATAAGAGGAAACTGAGGCACCGTATGAAGCTCAGCAGGGACTTTCTGCCGATTTTTGCTACTTTGTTGGATTGTATGTTGGATTCTGAGGACGATGGGGAAACTTTGAGGCTTTATGTGATGCACTGCATCGCTCAGCCAACAGCTGCTAGTGTCTGTGAAGTAGAATCAAGAAAGATTTTCACAACCGCTGACTTTACTGTAGTAATAAATAAATGTAGGTTGTACCTGCCATTTACATTTCTATGCAAAACCACATTGTTTAGTGCAAATGTTTTAATCTGAACTGAAGCAGGTAGTATTCAGCCCACAAGATCATCTCAGGAGGAACAGATACAGCAAATAGAGAGCTCACAGCTGGGATCTAGACACAAATATAAGACAGCTTGGATGCGTCGAACATGTTAACATAGTTCTTATGCTTCCAGTTCATAGTTGTAATAACTTTCATTAATACTGTGTGAAATAGTCATAAGTCAGTGCATGAAAACGTTTGCCTGGTGTATGTTCAGAACGCATTATAGTGTTTGAAAACACATGTAAGTGTTGTAGATGGAATGTCTGGAGTGTTTCGTTGACTGTCTGACAGGTTTAGAGGATGAGTTATGGTAGAAGGTTACGGTTTCTACTTTGAGTCGCATGTGAATGTAACAGATGTCTTATCAAAGCTGAGAGGTTGAACCGGGTATCATCTCTCCATAGAGCTGAGTCAGCACAAATACAGATGTGTGTGTGTGTGTGTTCTCCACCCCACCTCAAAAGCTTCTAATCCTGTTTAGTGAAATTATCTTTCCTTCCCTCCTTCAACAGCAGTGAATTTTATCCACTTAATTTTCCCAATTCCAGTTCTCCTCAGTGCCAGCAGTGCAGGAGAACAGCCCATCTCTCATCTGAGAGTCTGAGAGCTGCATTACTGTAGACATCCCTGTGACATGAACCAAAATGGAATGAAGTGTGACACATTTTGATGTGATTTTGATCGCCATCTGAGATAAAATTCTGTGTTTCTCAACGTTGCCAAGTCTGCGGTTTTCCTGTGCAACTGGGCCACTTTTAAACTGTTGCCATGGATTGTTTTAATTTCTGCGGTTTGATATTGTGTTAATGATATTAGATTGAAATGCTTGTATAAATACTGTACTCCACTGTGTACTACTGTACAGTGATTTACAAGAAGAAATTGTGTGTAAAACATCAGAGTATCTGTGAAATATGTATTTCAGGCATAGGAGTGGTGTGTTTTGAGTTTTTGTATTTGGCCAGGGCTAGTTTTGACTGGCCATTGGTACTGGCTTTATTACACAGACCTGGAACCCTGGTTTCTGTGGACATCACTGAATGAACCTGAGATCTCCTTTATGAATGTGTAGCACTGAACGTTATGAAGGTGACCGCTCTTGTAAGGAGTGTGCACTCACTGCGTGTCGTGAACAGACAGCGTTTTGTTTTGGAAATATTAGCAGTGTTCCGGTGTCTGGATTTCATTGTGTTTACCCACCTATTACATCATGCTGTCCACACGCTAGGAACATGGCAGCTGTTCACCAGTAATGCATCAGTGCCATGATAATAAGACATGATATGAGTGATGTTATTTTATTTATATGTTGTAGAGTGAATCTCACAAAGACCCATCCAGATGACATTTAACTTGAAATCGACAGAAAATCAACAGTTATGTATTATACTGTGTAAGAGGGTTGTCCGCTTTAGCATGTCTAAAGGAAAGATAAGGCTGAGCTTTCCAGTCCTAATACAGTCCCTAATAGAGAATCTTAACATCCTAAGTCTGTGAAACATGAAGAGAGTGGAGGGTTCAGTTAGGGTACAGTAATGAAATTAGAGTACTGGGAATGTTGGAGGAACATGTTTAATTTTTGTAATGCTACAATTAATTTTGACTCTTTTTTTTGTATTATTATTTTTCAGCATCAGAGAAACCAAAGAGTTCAGCAGCCGTTCTGGTGGCGTGCGGCACTGACGATCTTCTACACGCTCTTGTTCGGGAGAGAGGGCGCAGGCCGTGGCCTGAGGGACGAACGGTGGTAAAAACACAAAACAAATGGCCACGCATGTCCTTCTTCCAGCGTGACAGGGACATTTAACAGCACTGTTGATATTTAACACGGGTATTGAGGGGAAAACGGAGACATAGAAGACGTGCTCTCCGCAGGACGGGGACAGTTTTTTACTACAATGTTTTTCCTGTGAAGATGCCATGTTGTTCTCAAGATTTAAAGAGGTGTTTTGTCCAGTAAACCATTCTCATGTAACTTCTATTGCACATCCATACATGTGTATTTTGAATGACCTCTGCAACTCTGGGGAGGAGCCTTATTGTCCCACCCACTGTTCTGAGATAAGAAGGTGTGCGCAAATCTCCCAGGACATCGTTTAACTTGCAAAAAATCTCCAAAGAGGAAGTTTCTCAGAATGAAGCATTTTGCACCTCATTTTCATATTATTTTTACTTTATTATATCATTGTTGGATTTTTACATTGGTTTTTTAGAGTAATTGTCCGTGTCAGAGAGCTGTTGATAATGTGAGGATGTTATAAATGTTTCTGTGTTTGTCAGACATTTGAGGTGGCTTCATGACGTTTGTGGTGAATTCACATACTGCTGTTATTATGACAGCTTTGACTTGTAGTCTTTTTTTGTCATCCAGCTAGTCAACAATCACATCACATGAGTGTTCACATATTACTGGACTGACAGCTGTGTTGTTTTATTCTCTGAATACTGACTGTGGTGCCTGACAGCTGAACTAATTCTCTGACATGAGACTTCAGCAGCTCCGTTAGCACACGTCCCCAGAGAGGCATTGAAACACACATTTGAAGTTTGTAAAAAAGTCACAAAACCTTTGCTAAATGTAAGGAAATTTTAGATTTTGGGTCTTCAATTCACTCAGGTACTGAAATTCACAAAATTAAAATGGATATAAACCTGCGATGTATTAAAGTGCCACAGGCTGCATGAACAGCTCTGTTGCTACAGGAGAATCAGTCAGAAGAAGTCTGCAGTTCTGTATGTGTTCTGTTTCATCTCTCACCTGTGGATCCCAGCTGTGGGTTCTGTCTGTGAAACTGTGTAACTGTGAAGTGATTGTGTTACTTCATCTCTCAGGATGCTCAGAGCTTCTTTATTCTCATGTTTGTTTGTACATTTATACCCATCAGATGATCTGTAAAATCATGATAGTGATTTTTAAGACCACTGCGGTGTTGTAATGAGGAAGATGCGTGTTTCTTTAGGGTTTTGTTAAGACTGTAATTATTGACTTTAGTAGTTTTCAGTAACAGGACTGTACCGTTTTGTTTTTGTTGATCTTGAAGGTGTGAGAATGTGAGATGTTATTCAGAGATGTGTGCAGAATGAAGATATTAATACTAATAAGTTGTCATCATTTATCAAAGCCGTGTCAAATATTAAATTTAGTCATTGGTTAAATCTCATGAAGTGACAGAAAATGTCTGTGAGTTTTCACCCCAAGCATCAAATGCTAAAAAGCCTAAATTCCATTATGATTTTTGCCATTGTGATGTTATTTTCAGTTTTTTTACCATTCAATGTCAGTTTGCTTTTGTAATGTGTAAAAACATTCAACATATTTAAAATATTAATGCAAAAACAAAAAACATGCTGTATTAACTTTACAAAGTACATTTGTAATTATAAATCATGAATAATGAATGCATTTTTTAAACAAATGTCAGAAAATCACATTTACTTTGATGATTTGGGGTGAATTAAGATTTGCAGCATTTCTGCTTAAGATTTTATTTTTGGTTGTTTATGTGGACCATACACACATTTCATGGGCTTGCACTGCATTGGTATAGCAGTATGGTACACACACTCTTGAGGCAGAGACTGCAGTTGTTAGCATGTTGAAAGTTTGTTTCCTGCAGATCGTTAAAGCTGAGCCAGTGTCTGTGTGGCTCTCTGCCTCCTGATCTCCACACACACTCCTCAAACTCTTCTCAAACATACATTTGCTGACTTCTTCTTTGATTTCCTTTATTGTTTATTGACCTGCTGCTGCACACATTGGTGCAGTTGTGTTCTTCAGAGGTTTCTTGACACTGATATTAGTTTGTGCTCCTGCTGTGTGTCCCTCATGTAGATTTTGTTAATGTCAGTGTTTATCTCAACATCTCTTCAGTGTTTGTTCTGGTTTCTCACATCATAGTGCCAACCGAGAATTTGATCAGGCAGGTCAAATCATAAAAGTAATGAAGCTGTCCTGCAGTAATCTGTCATCCGTTTTCCTTTTACACTGGGTTTCATTTCATTCATAGGATTATACTCAGTGCTGCCTAAGACAAACTAAAGGTGTCTTTCGTTTAGCAGCCCTTTATCACCTCAAGCTGAGTTCTGAACTAGCGTATATGTTGAAACAGTAACAGAATGGAGCTTTTACTGGAGCTTTTGAAGACACCTGTGCTCGCTCAGTCCTGCTGTGTTATAGTGGTCATGGGTCACTGTATGTAGTGCTTTATCTCTCTTTTTTTTGTTTGCATTTTATTAGCATGCACTGGAACATTAATTTAGGTTTGGTTTAATCTGAAGGGGTTCTTTTATGCCAGTATGTCTCTTTCCAGCGTGCCACTCTTTTGAAGTTCTGGACATATCAGGAATGCTCTTTTTTTCTTTTCAATATCTCGTATTTTTTCAGCATCTGATATGGTATTCGATTCTAAGGGTTACGAGTACACTGCCGTGTCAAGTATTACTCAGATTTGTGTTCACATGATCTTAGCAGATGTTGGAACCAGCAGTGTCTTTAAATGTAGTTTTTGAGTATTTGAAAAGGACTTGTCGATGGGGCTCATAGTTGTTGATTTGTAAAAATGTTTTTACTGAATGTTGTGGCTTTTTTTAACCCTTTATATTTCATGAAATGTTTTTAGACTGAATGATGTCATATGATCAAGGGCTTTTATTCAGTGAATGTGACACATTCCTCATCAGTCCTCACTGTTTCTCTCTGAAGTTGCAAAAAGTTTGTTTCGGCAAAAACATTCTTGAATGAAGCTGAACATTATCTCATTTTCATCCCTTCAGAAATGCAGTTTTTGTACGCGATGTATATCAGAGACCATGATTCATTAAGCCGTAAGATTCACACATTCATTGTAGCTCAACAGATGAGACCCAGCGCAGATGTAGCAGTTGTGTACACATTGACTGTACGGTGCACTCCTCTCCCTCATATTGATTCTCTTTGAAACATTTAATACAGTCTGGAAGATTTGTGAAATTGTGCAATATGCTGTACATAAGAGCTTTGCTCTAAAACAACACTTCTGAGTGGTTTGTTGTTTTATTGGTACACTTTTTTCAATAAAATTATAATAAAGTCAAAATGTTTTGCAATCTTTTATTGTGTAAGAACTAAAGAATGTTAAGAACTAAATGAACCAACGTTACTAACTTATCAGTAACTAACAGTAGCTGAAGCAGGTGTTATCACATGAGTGCAGTTTAACATTTAAAGACTGTTCATTTGTTTTGATGAATTAGTGAACTGGATCAACAGTGAATCATTAACGTGAATGAAATCAAATGACAGAATGTGAATTAATATTACATCTCTATTACTGTATGCCAACAACTGACTCATTTGTGTTTTTAGTTGATATTTAACATTGACTTTTAAATAAAACAAACCTGAGACTTCAGTGAGCCTCAGGAGAAGCAAAGAGATTTTAATTATTTTTAAAAGGAATTGTGAAGTAAAGGAAGATTAAAACCAGAGTGAGGATGGAGTGAAAAAACACAGAAAAGAGACAGACTAACTTTGCCTGCGACAGCATGTTGTTTTGCAGTCGGTGGGGGTTTGGAGGGGGTGGGACTGCAGGGGTTTAACTCCACCCCCCAGCAGTGGTTTTGATTGTCTCAGCACTTCTCAGTGAGGATGGAGTTTTGCAGCTCTGACTCTCACACAATAGCTCCTCTGTTCTCTGCTCCAGCGTCTGTCTTTGAGGTCAGCAGCAGGGTCAACAACAAGAGCAGATCTTGTTTATTTCTGCACAGCCAATCAAAACACAAGGCTGGCTCCCTGGTTAACCCTTTACTGTTTAAAGAATTGCAAAATGCAAAGAATAAATGTTTGTTCTTTTCCATGTGTTTATGTTATGTAGATTATTGAACAGCAGTGATGTGAAAATAAAATGGCAACACAGTTACACACTCACTGTGAGACGGTTGAGTTATTGCTTTCAGATGTGAGCGTGTTTATTAACAACCTCAACCTGCATCTGTGACACAGTTTTACTGATAAACATGCTTTATCACATTTCATATAGAAAATGACGTTTTCTGTTATTCTGTTTTCTGTTATTATTATGATGAAAAAGAATCTCTTTGTCTCTGTTTTAACTTAAAAGCCAAAGCAGGACAGACAAGAAACAGGAAGCCAATTTAATAAGAGTGTGTCTGTGTGTGTGTGTTTGCGTGCTCTATGGTCCAAAGGCTACATGACAAGCTAATTATATAAAACGTTTCTCTGCAGAAGTCAGTAGTAAAGCCACTTCCACCATCTTCACTGGTTCAGATAAAGTCCTGATGCTCTCCAGTGTTCTTCATATGGCTGTGATCTGCAGCACAGATTTCCCAGTCACTCTGTTTGTTTTTTCTGCTTCTGAGATGCTAAAGTAGCTGAAAGAGCCAAAAGCCTCCAGATTCCAGTGTCTCAGATCAGCTGGTTTAACTGTTTCTGCACACTAAAGGAAAGTTTCCGATTTCTTATAAAAATACTGTGGTGGTACCATTGGTACAGTGATGTACCAGCACTGATATAACAAACTACTTATATATGCCATGGCACTGAATGATTTCCATATATTTTTAACGATTTACCATGGTATTAACATGGCATTTCAATGTACTTGAAGAATACTATGGTATTAGCAGGGTACATATAAACATATGTAAGTGCTTTTGTGTGGTATTCTCTTCTCTATTCACATTATTATTATGATCCAGTATTCAATGAAATCACATCCTATATTTTTTGAAAATGTTTATATTTTACTACAGTAAACTTTTCTGAGTTTCATGGAGATTTCAGGAGGGTTCAGCTGGACACTCCTTCTCACAGCTGCGACACACACACACACACACACACACACACACACACACACACACACACACACACACAGGTCTAGCAGTCAGGGGGAGTGACCTGAAATCTTTCATGCACAGTGATTGTGAACTCAGTCACCTCCCCCCACCAGTGATTCATCGTGCTGCTACAATGAAGCACTTTTGATTTTATAGGAACTGTTCTCAGATTTGTTTATCCCCTGCTTGGGTGTTTGGCAGTCCTTTGGATTTCCTCCAGTATAAGAAGTGTGTGTTGATGTGTGGTGAAGTGAGAGTGTGTGTTCGGCAGTAATAGGAGAAGGGCTGTAGGACTCCACAGAGTCGAGTCAGAGTGTGTTTAAAAAGCCTGCAGAGGCAAAACCATATTTACATTTATTTACAAATTTACATTCAAGACTCTGGTTGTAACATTGCACTTCTGCAACTTTCAATTTCATAACACTTCACTCTGCTTTACCCTACTTTACTTCAGTCCACTAAGTAAGAGGAGAGAAATTACAGAAGAGTGGATGTTTAGAGGATTTAAGGTTTGTGTGTGTGTGTGTGTGTGTGTGTGTGTGTGTAATGGGTTGTTCATTAATAATAATGACAGAAGTGTGTTTTCAAAACAGTGTCCTTTAAAACACAAGTTGGTCAACAAATGAAACCTTTTCTTTCTGTCTCTCTCTCGCTCTCCCTCTCTCGGGTCTCTTTTAAAGAACGGTTTTACTTTAATCTTGGCCGTTGGCCATAACTTCTCAAACAATCGCCTGAGATGGCTGCAGCCAAATCCTGATAATCATAAACAAAACTGCAGAGTCTTCCCCCTCCCAATATTACACCACCATGACCTCCACCTGATGTGTGTGTGTGATTACTGCTTTTCGCACTGGTCACGTTTGTCCTTTGATTCAGGTGTGAATGTGAAAATGTTCTGGGTTTAATGGTTATTTGTGTAGCCTTGAGGTTTTTCCATATTTTCGTTCAAACTTCATTTTATTACATGCTCTACTCAAATGAGTAGCTGTGATTAGTTTCCAGATTTCCAGAACATTCTTGCGGTCTGCTGTTCATGAGGTTCTTAAACACTGATCGCTTTGCATCAGTTAAAAGAAGGTGAAACTGTAAAAAAGTGTTTGTTCAAGCTTTGTTGCTGGAAAAGGTGCTGATGGTAAAAAGTGCTGATTAAAAACTTAATCACATAAGATCTTTAATTCCAGAGGTATTCTGAGTAGATTTATAATGAACCTGTAACCAGAGAGTTCAGTGTAATATCCTCAGGGTAATGTTGTCAAATCTACCAGACGAAGCAGCTGTGCTCACTGCCTGTGTAGTTGTCGGACGTGACTGTGCGTGTCTCTGGTTTATTGCCGGCTTTTACATGCACTGTACTGTTATTGGTTTTAGTCATGTTGCAATCCTGTCAAACGCAGCCTCAGCAAAGCAGTTTTCCGCAAGATAACATGATTAAACATGAACAGTTCAGAGTAACTGTGAGTCAGTCATTGTAGTTTGAAGAGTGTAAACACTGCTTCAGTGTTGATCTGTTTGTCTGAGCAGCCTGACATGTTGACTTTTGGCAGCTGGAGTAACTGAACAAAACTGTGGAAATAACTGTGGTGCCACTTCTACCCACTCCACGTTTAATGTCCTCAGAACATTTTTAAACCTTAATACATAATGAAAGTTTTTCTCTGAAAGAAAGTGTGTAAACGCCTTTATCTGTGTGATCGACCTATTGTGCTGCTAACACACAGCAGTCCTTGTATTCTTCGAACCTCTCTCTCTCTCTCTTGCTCTCTGTCGTTGAGTGGCAGTCTTGACCCGCTGTGACCTCAGCATGTTGCTGCAGATTTAGTGAGTGTTTTCACTCCTCCCCGCACACACACACTCCGTAAAGACACACACATCTGTGTCACACATCAGTGCTAATCTGTTTATATTTCATCTGTTATCATGTTTAAAAAACAGACATGCTGTGGAAAAAGCGTGAGGAGGTTTCAGGATGTTTCAGCTCTTCACACTGACTGAGAGCAGAAACATTTCTGCTTTATTCAGTTTATGATCAAGATCAAACTCATATTATCAGTGATGTGTGTGTCTGTGCACTTCAGTGTTTTTTAGTTGAGGTGTTTCTCCTGTATGAGTTTATATTTTTTCACTCACTGGTCCTCTTAGCATAGATTTAGGGGATCTGATCCAATATATGGGATGGGTTTAACCCTTACAGGGTCATTTCAGAACATACCCACAATATAATCTGCTTCTGGTTCTTTCTCTTCTGTGTGTCTGTGTGTGTATGTGTCACAGTGTGTCTGATTTTGCCATCAGACCTGAAGTGACCCACTCTGATAAATACTGTATCTCTCCATCTGCTGGAGCTTTATGGCTCTTTATAACTGTCTTTCCATTGGCCTTCTTCAGGGACACCACACACCAGTTTGACTTCTTCAGGAGAATTGACTTCACTGACATACTGTAAAATATGACATTATACATAAGGGACAAATGCTCAGCATGTGATTAAAGGGTTTGCGAATACACACATCATTAGTGGTTGGTTTAGATGAGCAAATGTGACACAAATTTGTCATGGAAAAACATCATCTATAATTTAGAGGTTTACATATTAAAAACTCTTTAGATCTTATTAAATCAGACTAGTTCAAACTGAAACACTGTGCTTTATAAATGTGTTGAACAAATAAATGTTTTAAAGAACCTCCACAATGTTACACTGAAGTCTTGTGAATAGTTGTCAGCAATGGTTAGCTGGTCCTGGTTAGTTGTTTACTGGCCTAAAACTGTGATATCCTGTTCTCTAGATATGACTAGTTCCTCCCTCAGTGTACATCTGTGAGTTTAGTGCATGATTGTTCAAGGCAATATCACAACAAAGCACAATTCAGAGTATTTGTGTCTGTGCACAAATGCATTCGGTTTGAATAATTTATATCATTAAGGGACAAAATTAATTTATCTGGTTTGTTATAAAATCAGAGGAAACACAGTGAATGTGTATTTACACAGATGTGCTTTCTCACTTTGAATTCCTTCACAGCTGAGAAACATGAAAGATGTCACCTCAGAGAATGTAGAGACTGCTGAACTCCAGCAGCTTCCTGTCTGCAGAGGAAACCATGTTCGGCTGAGCCCACCTGAAACCACACAACCTCAAACCGCGCAGTCATTCATCTGTATGTGTCCATCTGTAAGATTTTATCAACATCTTCAGTTGGGTGTTGATAATAGCGTGTTTGTTTTTCATGGCTATCACCAAAATTATATTTAGCTATTGCCTCACCCTTCAGTTTGAAGAGCAATGAACAATCAAAGTGTGTAAATCACCTCAACTCATGACTCCTCCCCTCACTGAGTTCTAATTGGTTAATATCAGCACAGACATGCTGGGTGAGTTGCGCATGCATCTGTCTGCTGTGCAGCCAAACCAGAGCCAAAACTGTTCAAACACACAAACAGCCTTCAGCAGTGATCGACCACCACAGTCAGCGTAGAAACCAGCAGCTACAGGCATCAGGAACTGAAAACAACATCTGTTCTCCCCGTGCACACCTCCAAACATCTGCAGGTCAGTGTGAGGGAGAGTAAGAACAAGAGCAGCACTGAGATCAGATAATGTGATCTCAATGAAATATTAACACACCGAATATTGTCTGCTGTTTTAAATGACAGTGAAACAATAAACTTTTGAAACAGCAGTGTGTTAAATTGTTGTCACATGACCTCATTATGTCACAGGTTCACCCGGCTGCTTAATGATAACATCATTAGCTTAATGAATGAGGACCTTAAATACTGATGTTGTGTTGTGATTGGATGAGACCATATGAATAAATGACATCACTTCCACACCACATGGGCCCAATCAGACCTCAGCAGGGCAAAGTCTTTCAAATCCAGTCCGGTAATGGAAAAATTCAGATGCAGCACACAGCTTCACTGAAAACCAGCTCTAAACATCATCTGAACTTCTGTGTGCTGATGGAGCAGTAATGAGAAAATCACAGATTCGGTTCCTGCTAATGAAGAAACAGACAGGGTACGGTCTCACGTGATCTCACTGCAGCTCATTTAATGCTCAGGGGAGGGAGTGCTTTCACATCAGAATATGTGTTTGTGCTGTCATATAGTTTGATATATCTGTCATAGGTCCAGTGAGAGATCTGCACTCCAAACAAATAGCTCTTCTTCCACTTCAGTGTCTGCTGGACTTCTCTGCCTCAGGCTGCTCACAATCTTCTTTAGATGTTTTCTCTGACACAGAAGCTTTCATCTGCTGCCCAAGACCACAAGTTGTCAGGTTAGTGTTCAAAACTCAAAATCAGCCTTTATGTCTTTCTGCCTTTAAATCTACAATAACACAATAAAAAGCAGCCAAAACAAACGTGTCTTGCAGTGGCGTGTTTAAATATGCAAATGTAATTGAGGAAAAGTTGTTTGTTCCCTATAGCTGAAGATACCAGATATTTACAGTCACTGATCCAAGATCAGCATGAATTTTCTGCTCAACATCTTTTGTCATCCACAGATTGTCATGTGGGTTTGGATGGCAAGATGATGAGGCAGGTGAAATTTAACTTTAATGACAGGTTATAATACATTGGTTCCTCTTTAGTCCCTTGAATGTTAGATTACTGATCCTGAATCAGAGTAATTTAATAAGCATGTTATGCAATGATGAATGTTGATGTATTTATAATATGGTCGAACCACTGTAGGTGTGGCTAAACACAACATAAACACAGGACAGACAGCTCAGATGTGCAGAGACATGTAATGCTGTCAAATCATATCATTACTACATGATTTACAATAAACACACAAATGTCAGACTGTAATCTTCACGCTTATAAGATGCACTAAGATGCTAACGCTTATTAATGGCACAGACAAAAAGCTTTTTTTTCTAGTTCAAAAGCTTTGAGCTATTGAGCACGACTACAACTGGAGTCTTAGCAGAAGAAAAATGTACATACTTCAGAAATGATGCCATTGTATTAGAAGAGACATCAAAGAAACAGACATTTATTTTAAAGATGCAAGTAAACATTAGAGGGGATGTTTTAAAACGATCAAACAAGAGATGCAGTGTGATAGAAAGACGTTCAGACTTTAGTTGTCAAACATTAATGTCTCTGATAATGTGCTGAGCAGGTATAGTGACCCATACTCAGAATTGAACACATCCAGTCCAGTCCACACACACTCAAGCAGTGAGTTGTGAACACACCTTTAATGCTGTAAGGCAGTTTGTTTCAAAGCAGCTTTTTCACAGAATGTTTCACACTGAGGATTCTCGCATGTCCTGCGACACAGACTGCAGTGATCTGTGACTCCTGCTGCTGGCCTGCAACTGAAAGATGACTGCAGCACCGAGACATGTCAGGCACACTGTAAACATCTTCATGACATCATTGTTTTCATCTGAGAATGTATTTTCATATGATCAGTATTAACCAATTACAGAAAAACTCCAAAGATCTAATGGACAACAGTGACATTTACACTATCAATGCTAAAAATGTATAAATTGAAAAATGATTTTGAATGTACTTGTTCAGAGAAATTCTCTGTCTGTGTCTCTCTCTGTGACACACAGATGTACATCGTCTCTGCTGTGGTTAGAACAGCTGGGTTTTCCTGTCACTCATAAAAGAGAGAGAAATATGTGACTGTTAAACTTTTTTTTTTTATAATAACCAGCTTCATCCAGTGGTTGAATTAAACACAACAATACAATTCTAATGAAATGTTCACATTTATCACTTCTGACCTTTGACATCCTACTTTATAACATTTCCTGTAAAACAATATACAGTCCAGTTAAAGTGAAGTAAACTGCTGTCAGTATGTTGCATGTTTAATTCAGTGTGTTACGTCCAGCTTAAGCTTAGGGTTAGAGTAAAAAAAGAACATTCCTTTTGACTTTTTATCTCCAATCTAAGAAACATTCATGCAATCAGGAGATCTTCTGTATTCTGTGCATACAGAGAATTCACTAGGCTGCTGTACATCGTATGCACATTGTACAAATATGTAGATCTGTGAAGAAGCACTTATTTTTCCCTTTGTCTTTGGACATTCAAATAGACCAGACTGTTTGACCCTTGACCTTTATAGCCATTGGCTACCCAGGGTCAAATGTTTGACCTTGGGCTTTAGGCTTACTCCATCTGCGGTGCTTAATGACCTGTCAATCAAGTGCATAGCCACACCCTCAGAGTGCTCTAAATAAGACAGCGTTCACTCCACAGCTGTCATGTGCCATAGCAGACGTCTTTATTTAATATCTTTTAAATATGGATATTTCTTGCAGTATCCACTTACAGTATAATATTTGGACTTCTGAAAGTGACAGAATAATTCATCAAACTCATAATGCTTAAATTGCATAAATTTTCATAATGCTCCAGATCTCGCTTTAACAAACACACAACATTCAACAAATCATTTGAGTTGTGAATTGTAAGACTTTTTCAAAGGTCTGTTACCAGGATCAAGACTTTGTGTGTGTGGGTGTGTGTGTTTGTGTGATGTTCAATGCAGCTTTGGTCAGTGTGAATGCAGAGAGTTGTGTGACCAAACAGTGAAGCACATCCAGTCCTACAGTGCCTGATGACTGTTTTCCCAGCATGCTGAGCATGTCACATGAGAGCGGCCCTCATCTGATGATCAGCGTCAAGTTAATGAAGAGCTGCATGCATGAGTCCTTGTGTTTAGTCTGGAGACAATAGGTACCTGTGCTGAGGTCTCAACCAATAAATGAGCTTCTGACATGCACATATGTCAACAATGTCTCATGATAAGCTGAGTCACAAGCGCCATAGTTTTCCACAAACAATAAATGAAGATGGAGGGTGTTGAGGTGCAGTACCTCCTGTTTTGTACCTCCGGCTAGTGGTAGGTAGTGAACTACTCAGTGTTAGGAAAGCTGGTTGAACAAATTTCTAAAGAACAGACAAATTTCTTTAACAGAACAGACAGACTGAGAAAAACAGAACGAATCTGGAAGGTGCATTATTTCAGAGCAGTCGTGGCCTAATAGTTAGAGAGTTGGATCTGTAACCCCGGTTGCAGGTCTGATTCCCACAACTGGAAGAAAATGGCTGAGGTGCCCTTGAGCAAGACAGCTTTCTCCAGTTGCTCCCAAGGAACTGCAGTGATAGCTGTGCAGTGCTCCGGGGTGTTCATGATTTGCAGTGTGTGTGTTCACTCCTCACCAGTGATAGGTTAAATGCAGAGGTCATGTTTCAAGTATGAGCTACCATACCTGACAAATATGTCACTTTCACTTTATTTTAATGTTAAAATATGTTGATACAGTGTTTTAAAAACACAATCCTCCTGATGCATAATGTGAACAGACCAACAGCACAGACTGAACGCAGCTGTGTAACCCGTTCTTGAAATGTGTTCTGGAGGAGAGTGGATGACTGGTGGATTGTTTCGACTCATTTCTAATGATGTGTGTGTTTGTGTGTGTGTACGAACAGCTCAAGTACATTTGCAGGTCATTCCCCGCAGGCGTCCGGCTGGAACTCTAGACACAGAGTTTGAGGTGTTGAGCAGATGTGCGTTATATATAAATAGCCTCAATGCAGATTAAACTTTGGTTTCACACCAGATTTGAATCCCAAGGTTCTGCCAAACTGAAGACTTCAGGGAAGCATGTGAGATCCTATCAGCGGTTTAGTGTATGTCCAAAGGTCAGTGTGTTGAAGATGTGTGGAAAGAAATATAATAAAAGTGCTTTTTCTTCTGCAAAGAACAAATAAAAGCCTAAACATTCTGTCATTATTACCACAATGTATTCTGTCAGTAAGTATTTCATTCAAAATGTGTTTACCTTTCTTTCTTTAGAATGCCAGAAAAGTTTTTACGGTTTTTTGTTAGTTGTGTTTTCATTCTTTTTTTGACCTTATCTGCTCCAGTGGAAAATATCAAAGTAAATGACAACGTATTCATTTTGGGTGAACTGTCCCTTTCAGAGCACTGTTACAAAAGTTCCACTGTTTGCATGTTTTAAAATGGACACACACAGATGAGAGCCAGTGCCCATGATATAGAATCCCTTACGGACCCTTAATCCAGCTGCCAGTGGGAGGTTAAGGATGGATGTTAGCTGATAGGAGAGACAGACAGAGGAAGGGGGTAGTGGATGGAGGGAATGAAAGATTCTCTCTGGAGACCCGCCAACAGCTGAGCTGAGTTTGTGTGTGTGTATGTGGCATGACGTCAGAGACATTAACCCTCTGTGGCTTTATGTTCAACAGCCTGTTGTTTTCATGCTTGGAAATGTACAGCTAAACGTTGCTCGTTATAAAGATCAGCATTCACACTTCTGTTTGTGGGGATAATCTAAGTCTTGAGTTGGCCTAAATGAATCTGATTTGTGATGATAAATTACTTACAGCTCATAATAATGTTTCACACTATTCATGTGTGAATTTATGAACTACTGATCCAGTGTCTTCTCTTTACTACAAAGTGAATTACAACTGTTACTTTAATCAGATCAAATTAAGTTTATTGTCACATCATCTCAACACATGTAGAGGTGAGTAAAACAGACATGTAACAGTAACAAAAACATATATATACATATAACAGTATGTAGTATATACAATGACAGTATGTAGTATATACAATGACAAAATGGACAGAAAATACAAAATTACAAATTTACAATATACATTATATGCACATGGACATGTTGTAGTGCACTTATAAATATGTAAAAATATGTAAAAACATATATAACAATTTACATTTGTACACACAATATGTGCATTTACATATATGTGTGTATATATATATATATATATATATATATATATATATATACACACACACACAGTAAATATATTATGTAAAGTGTACATACAACACCAATGAACAGGAACACGTTATAAAACCTTGTTATGCAGTGTATAGAGAATGGCGGAGGTGGGTTGAGATTATGTTGGTTCACATATTAAGTAATCAGACAGCTTGAGGAAAGAAGCTTACCCTTAGTCGGCTTGTGTGGGACCGGATGCAGCGCTACCGTCTGCCTGAAGGCAGCAGGGAGAGCAGACTTGGGTGGCTAGAGTCACTGCGTTTGAGGGCAGTGGTGTTCCCGTACCAGGCCATGATGCAACCAGTCAGAAAGCTCTCCACAGTGCAGGTGTAGAATGATCTTACAACATTCCTAAAGAGTGTGTGGATCTGATGTGGCACTACTTTTATGGAAGTTTATTTGATTTTGTTTGGTATACAGTTAAATATCCACATCCTGTAATTCAGATTAAAACACTAAGAGGCAGTGAAGCTGTGTGTTACAGTCATTTTACCATGAGTATTCTTTCTGTTTACCACAGTAGGTTACTATAATGACCAGCCTTAAGTAGATTATTGTCTTTAAAAAACTGTGGCATCAGCAATATGAGTTTATTAATAATCATCAGAAAAAGCAATTAAATGCTGTCTAGGTAGGCAGCTCACTACGTTTTGGAGCAGATCTCTGACAGCTGAGAGATGTTTGAACCCAAAGCAAAACCCACAGCAGATGTATGATGGCTTCCAGATGCACAGAGCTGTATGACTGTTAAATGCGTGTGTGTATCTGCTGTCACAGATGCTCAAGCAGAGAAAGCCAACAGCCCAGCCAAGAAACCAGTGATAAGATCAGACCTGGCCAATATCCCTACAGATCTGCTGCTTTACATGCAGCTCACTGGAGAAAACTGGAACTCAGTCAGCCCTGCTGTTTGAGCCAAGAGCTGAGTGTGTGTGTTTGGGTTTACTTATTCATATGTTGGGGACAAACATTTTGGGGCATGTCCCAAAATTGCTATAAAAAGTTTTTTTAATGCAGTAAAAATGCAGAAAGTTTTCTGTTGGAGTGTGGGTTAGGGTTAGATTATATTGTTTATAACTAGCTGTGCATTAAAACAACAGAAGACCATGTCACCATTTAGATAAGTACATGTGTGAGTGTGTGAAGTGAATGCTCTCTTGGCACTGAACTAATGAAAAACACTCTCTCTGTCTTTCTCAGCCTTATGCAGGCTGCCTGATACAAATACTGTAAAATCCTGATGCCACAGCAGAGGTTTTGTGTATAAACACTAACAGAGTCAAACCCTGCAGGTTCATTTGTCACTTCAGATAAATGTCCAAAGTGAATTTAACTGTGTGATGATCAGGTTTGCCGAGAAACCAAAGTAAATATGAACCTGTGTGTGTGTGTGGTGCAGATGTGCTCAGACTGAGATTTCTGCACTGACTGTATTTAATCAGAGCAATGACGCAGCCATTATACGCACACACAGATCTGGTGTGTGTTGGTGCTGAATGATTTGTTTCAAACACCAGCTGAGCGACACAATTCAACAGGTGCAGAACAAGAATTGAGACAGAAAAACATTTAAAGCCATTAAACTATAGCAGGAGTGTTGATGGATTTGATGGGAAGTGTACACACACTAACTGTATGTAATGTATTTGATTAAAATCTGTACCGTAGTCAAAACTTTGTTTCTCAAGGTTGAAGTTTATTTTGTTAACAAATGTGAATTCTGCTGTGTAAGTTGTACTGTATTCTTTATTAATCTAAAACTTGATTTGTTTCCCCAACAGTAAGTCTGCATCTGGAAAACAGTTGCAAAGATCTTAAGGTCTGAGTTTCTTCATAGTATGTGATGGAACGTGTTTTGTCTCCACACACACTTGTAAACAGAAAGACCTTCAGCATGATAGAGGCTTTGAGGGATGGAGGTGTTGGGGGGTATGGGCTGCAGGTGCTGAGAGAAACTTGTACACAGGGCCATAAAATAAAGCATAAAAACATGGAGAATCACAATCTCCTGATGGATGAAAACATGAAATTGTAGTGTGAAGATTCAGAAGAACACAGGAAGATCTCAAATACTCAAAAACTCTTTTACTCTCATACACATCACTGGTTTTCTTGTGCATGATGTTCAGATGATGGAGATGACGGGGAGATGACGGAGTGGATCGATATAAAGCTTTAGCTGAGCTATGTATGTTTCACTGAGATTGTGAGGGCTTTGTGTTTCCAATATTAATTTTTGTGTTTTGTACCTCCATCCTGCCCTCTGCTGGACATTACAACACTGAACTCCAGTATCATACAGTTCATGATGACAGTCTAAACACAGATCTCCTCATGCCCGTCATGCTGTGTCAGTATTGATGCATTTTTATTCAGAATAAATGTTCAAAAGAACAACAGAGAGTGTGTGCTGTTGTGGAGAACATCTGAGGGGGTTGTGGAGAACATCTGAGGGGGTTGTGGAGAACATCTGACGGGCTTCTCTCCAGGTCGAGAAGCAGAGCAGACGGCAGGCTGACAGACGGCCGTCTGGACCCTGAAGCGGCTCTTTTCCGAGTATTGTGTGCTGAAAATGAAAACAGGAAACATGCCACACACACATACTGAGTTCTGCAAACACGAAAAAGTGAAAGTGTTGAACCTCAACACACCTCAGAGAACCCGTCATGTTCTTAGAGGAAATGCTTATAGTCTTACGTGAAGTATTGATTCATTTAAGTTTGACCTAAAACCCTCTTTATTTCTTGCAGAAGTCAAACTTCCTGTTTCTGCCCCACAACATCATCAGGAGATTTAAGGTAAATGAATTCTTGTGAAAACTGCTCTTTGACGGGCCAGTGTTTCTCCTCTGTTTGGGCATTACACATGCATTTGGTTCTTGATAAGAATAAAGTTCCTTGCGTAACCTAAAGTGCAACAAAGAGCCTCTAAGGAGCTGAACCTTGATGATTTACACCAGTTTTACACTCGAAGTGCTTTGAAAGGCAGAACATCTCTGATCTCTGAACTGCTAGTGCAGTTCAATGACTTTAATAACATGCATGACAGGCTGAGATCATCATCTACCTGCGATTGTGCAGATGAACTAGTCACCATCAGGGGGCGCAATATACACACCTATGATCTGTGGCTCCACGGGAACAACGAAACGTGCTGTGGCAGCACCATGGTACAGTAATAGTATCAAATGGTGGTACTATAGTACTTTGTTTGATATATAATACTGGCACTGAATGCTTAGACCAATGCAGTAGTTTGCAGGTCACCAATCTGTCAGGCTGGACTGAATGTTTTGGAGAGCTTTAGGGCACTAGGCAGCTGGTCAGGTTTTGAGCCTAGCTGGCCATCCACACTCTTTTATAAAGGTTATTTACGGTAATGCCATAGAGGAATCCTTTTTGGTTAACCTTTTAGTCAAAGATTCTTTAAAAGAACCATTTCTTACTTTTTTACCACTACAAATAACCTTTTATCTCTGGATGTTAAAAGTTTTATATAGAACCATACAGCCAAAAACAGTTCTCCAGCATGATGTAGAACCTTTTAAAAGAGTGCAGCACAGACCATAAAAATAGACTGGTTTAAACTGGTCCCAGCAATGACATACAAAAAAGTAGATAGTGACAAAGATGTACTGGTCCCAATACATCTTTCAGTTTAAATGAGTTTGATTGTTTAATTTGTGGTTATGTTAAAACATTCACGTGGTAACAACACCCTGTTCTCCTGAATTTGAGCTTATGAAGCTACTGTATGCTTGCTCTGTTCACTGACTGAATGCTGCTGTCAGTCCTGGACACAAAATCTTCATCTTCTCTGTTAAGGTGGCAGTTTCACCTTCATACTTGAGTTGATGACACTGTAATTATGGAAGGAATTTACTGCCCCAAAATGAACCATTTGACATTCCTGCCTGGAATTACCCGGGGCTGATTCTGACACGCTCAGAGCTGGAGAACTGACCTGCTGGTGTGAGGTTACAGATCTCTCACACATTCCCAGCAGCACTGAGCCCCGTTTACAACCATTTAAACCATCAGTTACAGCTAGTCATCCTGCCATCAGACTGGAGCAGCGTGCCACAGGCGATGGGAGCGTGGAGCGCAGACGTACCGAGGTTAACAGTAAGACAGGTGTGTCGGTCAGAAACATTTCTTTGACTTTCAGTCCACTATGGAATTTTCATTAACACATGAAACAGATTTACC